>VZRE01014242.1:0-18913 GCA_013396775.1 Cephalopterus ornatus | reverse complement strand
CTCACATCGTACACAGACACCACTCACACAATCCTCAGGTACTAATGCCAGGCTCACACACTCTGTGCAGCCACTGACCTGAACAGCTGCATCCATCTTGATAACAGCAGCTAATGCTTTTGCTTTTTTGGAAACCATTGCTTCCAAAAACAAGGGGAAAAAAACCAACAACAAAAAAACCCCAAAAACCAAAAAAACAAACAAACAAAAAAAAAAAAAAAAAAAAAAAAAAAAAAAAAAAAAAAAAAAAAAAAAAAAAAAAAAAAAAAACAAAAAAAACAAAACAAACCAAAAAACCCCAAGCCTCGCCTGAGAGAGCCGGGAGGAGTTGTGCCCTTCCTGCGCGAACTGCCTCACTAACTGCTGCACTTTGTCCCTGTTTGCCGCGCTCTGGGTCGCTGGCAGTCCCAGCAGTTGTTTAAATCCAGAGCCGGTGGGTAAGCTCCGCCCCCTAGTCAGCTGATTCGCCTTCCAGGAGAGCTCTGTCAACCCACAGACATCAGGCCAAGTAAGGGGATACTCCCCTTCTAGTCTGCTCTGGTGAGACCAAACCTGGAGTACTATATCCAGCTCTGGGTTTCTCGGTAAAGGAAAGATGTGGACTGACGAAGTGAGTCCAGAGAAGGGCCATGAAAATGATTAGAGAAATGGAACAATTCTCCTATGAGGAAAGGCTGAGAGAGTTCGTGTTGTTTAGCCTGGAGAAGAGAAGACTTTGGGGAGACCTCATTGCAGCATTTCATTATATAAAGGTAGCCAATAGGAAAGATGGAGAAAGACTTTTTACCAAAGGTCTGTACTGATAGGACAAGGAGAAATGGTTTTAAACTTAGAGAATATACGTTTAGATTGGAAGGAATAGTTAGTAAGCATAGTAAGGAAGAGGGGTTTTTATTTGGAATAAGAGTTGTGAGACACTGGAACAAGTTGTGCAGAAAGGTTGTAGATGCCCCATCTTTTTCAAGGTCAGGTTAGAGAGGGCTTTGAGCAACCAGATCAAATGTCTCTGCCTGTGGAAGGTGGTTAGGACTGGAAAATCTCAAAAGGTCCCTTCCCACTCAAAGCATTCTCTGATTCTATGATTCTATGATTGTACATATCAGTGGCATCATCTTTTATTGTATTCATACAGGTAGGAGAACAGTATAGAGACAATTTAAAGTCTGTTTACTTTGAATTTAGTCATGTGACTTTGATTCTTAATATAGGATCTATAACATGCATTTTTTAACTTTATAAGTGCCACACTGAATGCATTTTCAATGCATCCTACCTATTCTATTCTAAAGTCTAGAATAGAAATGGGAAATATTTTTAACCTGAAGGCCTTACCACAGTACTTACATAATGCATAGAATTTAAAAAATAGACAAACAGTACTACAGACAACTGTGCTATTATTTCAAGTGTGATGTAATAATTGATTCCACTGTTTTCCAAAATCCATGTTTTTTTCAAAAACAAGCAAATAGATACAGGCTGTGACTAACGTGACTAATTTTAAGCTGTCCTAAGAAGATAAATGATATCCTCCTCTGAAATTCGGTTCATTAACACTAAGGTCTTGATCCTGCAGAACTTTTTGAGGCGTATAGTACCAAGTGTACACAAAACCCCAACCCCCACCTTCCCCAACACTTGTGTTACTGCCAAACAACAGTAAATATCAGATTCCAGAGCACAGTGAAGAGGCAAGGACCAGATGTGTCTATGGAGACAGAGGCTTAATTACAGACCTCGATTGTACTAGTAAGATCCTGTTTAATTGTGCATCCTCCTTTGATAATTTAGCCCAGCTGCTCTGTGGCTATGCTTATGCTTTTAATAGAAAGATAGACAGCAATGTGCAAAATAATGCTTAATCTTGCCCAATATATAGCTGCACATGGTAAGAGAAATCAGTTTGTATTTATTTATTTTGTCTGCTGATAAAAGCAGATTGAGCAACTGAAGTGATAGGCTCATTTGGATTACACCAAAGTCACTTGTTCCTTCAGTAATGTCAATGCTCTGGTTTATTAATAGATGAGCTGCTCCAAAATTTACACTTTTAAAGAAACACTTCACTGAAACTAGACAAACAGGTTGCAATATATTTTCCTATAACAGGAAGGGATCTAAATGCATATAATTATATGTCAGCATACAGATGATATTTTTCCATGGATGATTACACGCTGCAGAAATCTGCCTTTAATAGCCTGACGTTTAAGCTAACATTGTTATTGTCAAGCTAAACCTCCTTAAAAATTTGTGATATCCCTGAAGAAGTATTATGAAGTTCTTATTAGATGAGAAATTGGTGTTTTCCTCTAATGTACGCTACTTATAAATGATTAACAGAAGCAAGTTAGTCTAGAACAAGAACTGAAGATGTGTAAAACTCAGACTCACTTATCTCTTCTATTTTTCTTTCAGCCCTTAGTAATAAAACTGTGTCAGGACGTATTGTCCTTTCTTCTTGCACATGTGCTTCCTAAGTTCCTGGCTGAAAAAAATGACTCCAAAGGATGATTTTAAAACTTGAAGCAACCTCATGCCTGTTTTGCCATTGAGTTCAGACTGGTCTCCATCTAGAGAGGAGCCAGAAAAGCCACTTGAAATAATTGTGTTTGTTCTTCCTCCTTTTGCTCCACATTGAATTCAGATCATTTAACCCCCCAAATAAAGATTGTTAATTCCTTTCTCTCACTTTTTCCAGCTTTTAAATTACACAGAGTAAAACTTATATAGAAGGTGAAAACCATAAGCAAAAGGCCCTTAAGGCTATGTCAATAACATTAAAGAAAATACAGCCAGTGCTCACCTGGAGGCCAGGTATTGTTAAGATGGCCTACAATATGTTTTTCCTATGATTCAAGTAGCATTTTCCTAAGCAACTTCATCATGGTTTGGGGATCATTACCAAATGGTGGTACAGATGAATAAAGTCTACTGAGGGGCAGAGAGTCTGAATGCATGAAATTAAATGCTCCATGCCACTTGATCCCAGCACCAGAGAATGTTTCTTCCTCTGTTTTATTTATTAGTATGCAAAATGAAAAGCCTATATTGGAAGCTATTGTAGAGATAAAGTCAGCATTACAGCTTAACAGAAAGTGCCCGTGGATCCATTCCTACTCCTGAATTCAAGGAGACACTGTGTACTTAAAATGGAAAGGGTTTACACATCATTTAAGGGACAGAGCGAGTAACCTGTCCAGATGATTTGCCCGGTCTACCAGAAGTAAAACAGGGAAGGAGGAGATGGAGTACAGCGTTTTAAGAAGACATTACATTCGAGATAAGCATGCATTTTAGAAGGAATGATACAAGTTCTTTGCAAAACTATGTGCACATCTTTGTGTTACAGGAAAGCCTGACTGGAATATTTGAAAATGTAAGTCGCAGCCTAGCAGTCACGGTTCATATTCCTCATTTCGATTCCTAACTGCACCTCACTCTTATGCAGTGAGAACATGGAGGCAATTAAAATGATCCAGATACAAAATTTATGATTGGAAGCCATACTTAGTCAAAAACCTTTCAATGCAATCTCAGTTAAGAAGATATTTCAGTTGGTAAAAATCAAATGCTTAAAAAATCAAAAGTTCTGAAATAGGATTTTTAGGGGGGATTGTTTAATCAAGTAAGATTTTATTCATTCAACTGCAAATACTAATTGCACTTATTATTTTATTATCTGATAAGTAAAAAATGACAGTGTGATAAAGTATCTGTAGTTTAACTATAAGCAATCTTTTTTTGTTCTATTCAATATTAGTAACTTCAACACCACAGTATCTCTCTTCTAGAGAAAATGATATAACTCACCTCTACCGCATGTACCTAACATACAAAGTCGGTATTTCTGAAGGAGTAAAGATATGAAGGGAGACATGAGACACAGAGAAAGTAAAGTAGGTGATTTGGAGGAAGGCAAAAAGTGTGGAAGAAGTAATGAAGTAAAATGTCTGCAGCAAATGAACATGAAATTTTCAGATTGTAGAACTCCTGACTCAGTGGATGGGACATAGAGACATGGAAAGAAAGAAAACCAGTCTCAAATATTCCTAAGGAATTCACTATTACTAAGGAATTTGCCATTTGCTTATATTTGTATTCTTTGAAATACCTGGATTTGAAAGTATATGATGATAAGAGCCAGTGTTCTGATTCTAATGAAAATACATTATTAAGGTTACACCACTAGCTGTCTATCAGGAGTAAGTTGATCCTTACAGTCAAGTCCTGGAGTTGCTGAATTGCATGTAGATATCTATAGATATAGATATCTGTAGATATCTATAAATATATAGATAGATATATACACATCATTATAAACATAAATTTCTTAAATTAATTATTTTTCATTTTGTAAATTAGTCTCTTTATGTGAATGTCTCTGGAGCTTTCAGGCCTTTCTTCATTCTTTCTACCATTCTGTGTCTAGGTCTGGAAATAATATAATAGTGTCACTACTCTTTAGCTATAGTGACATAAGAATATATAGGAAGTGGTTTTGTCCAAATGCTTTCTGCCTTTTTCAGTCTAATCATCTGGCCTAATAGAAATATCTCCTCTTATCTCTATCTTACACTTCCAATGGCAAAAATATGAGAATAAATTTGAAACCAAATTACTTCCTCAAACTGATTGTATTTAGTAATATATAAAAGTTTAACTGAGTATCTAAAAACAGAATTAACAAAATCAGTGCCTGCTTCACTTTGGTTTACTTTTATTAAATTTCATTTTGACAATAGAAAATTACTAGAATTTTATTGCATTAATAATTTATATTCAATATTTTAAGCATTGCAGAAGTTTGTTTTTATGCTAGACAGCAAAATAAATAAAATAATAGACTATTTTTCTTTTCCTGTCATATACCAATGAAAGGAAACAGAGAACATCTATCAGCTTAGATGACACATTTATTGACTTAAATTGAGCAAACCAGGTAATTTTTTTTCAATACTGGAAAATTCTGAGCAAAATTGGTCTATTATACACTTGGGGTGGCCAAAATAGTTTAAACAGAAGTGGATCAAAGGTGAAATTCACCATATGTAGAAGGTCTGTTTAGGACTGCATGCCTTATTTTCAAGATGCCAATGTTTTGAAGCTGTCTCCTGAACACAGGACTTTTAAAAATATTTTTAATGCTACGGGGTTATGATATCCTACATAAATCAGTATTTCACAACTGTTCATATAAACACCTGAATTCAATTTTGAGTTTAACACTGTTCTTATTAAACTTCACCGTTGTTCTAATGTCCCTAGTAGCAAGTAGAAGTAAAAAAAAAAAAAAGGAAAAACAGAAAGGAAAGGAAATAAACTCTTTAATTTGGCATTCCAGATACATTGGTGAACATGAATGGACATTTTATTACTGAAACAGTAAATTTACCTTTGATTCTCGTTACTATATTTCTCCACATGGGATTAGCAATTTATAGGAGTTCACCTAGAGCTATAGAGGAGAAATTTTATGTTTTTATCTCTATAGTTTTTCTTGCCCAGAAGTGTACTGCAAGTGACTGTAACATATCAGGGTGGGAGAAGTGTAGCTGAAGTGCTTTAATGTGAAGCAAGTCTGGAATGCAAAGCAGCTGTTGTGAGGACCAGCATTTACATCAGTCTGC
This sequence comes from Cephalopterus ornatus, assembly GCA_013396775.1. Classification (NCBI taxonomy): domain Eukaryota; kingdom Metazoa; phylum Chordata; class Aves; order Passeriformes; family Cotingidae; genus Cephalopterus; species Cephalopterus ornatus. The sequence continues at coordinate 13,283 of VZRE01014242.1, read as the reverse complement.
AGAGCAGGCAAAAAATCACCTTTGCCTCTTCTTCTCTGTTGTGCTTGTCTGCACCTTCTGTCTTAAAAGAAGCAATACAAAATCTACCCCATTGTCAAATGCATCATGATATGAAGTGTATTTTAAGCATTTCAAAACTGGAGAAAACCTTTGCACATATGAAAGTATGTGACACGACTACAGAGTCTGGTCAATAAATATTCAAATACCTGTAATACAACCAAAGATATTGCCATATGATTTGAATCATTTTCTTCTAACTAAAATAATTCTTTTTAGGTCTCTTATACTAAACGAAACTTAATGAATTGTACCTCAAATGCTGACTAAATACTTACACATAGATTTCCCAATTTGGCAAGCTAGCTTGATATATTTAGGTTTGAGATTACTAAAAGCCTAGGCCTGATAAAAGAGTCTGTTTTGTTTTGTTTGATTGAAAGAATTTTACAAAACTTGTTATTATGATAGTGTTTTGTGGGTTTTCTGATTTTGAGTCATTAGGATCTTACTTTTGTGGGATGTATTACATATTTCTCTGTTTTTTTAAACCTATCACAATTTTATCAAAAATTAAAAAAAAAGTTTTCTTTTTGAAATTTACCTTATGAAGTATATCACTAGAGGGAGAAAAACATTAAATACACCTATAATTAATTCAATATTTGTCACAAATCTTCCCATTTTATTACTCTCTCTTTCTATACATCAGTAGCAAGTTTGTTCCACACACTGGATTGGTTGTGCTGATTTTCTTCCTGATATTTCAGCAATACATTTTGACTCAATTTCTCAGTAATTCCTTTACATGAATCTGTATCCAGCTGAGAGCTCTCATTGTGTGTAAATGGTCCTATTTTAAGTGCTGATAGAGACTTTGATGAGTTGTCCAAATGGAGATGTTTAACGTTATTTGAAATGCCATAGTGTTTCCAAAAGATACATGGCAGGTGAGGTCTCAAGATGATATTTTACAAATACATAGGATTTATACATCAATATGTAGACCATATTGAGATAAATCTATTTACAGTGTGTTTGATTAGAGGCGTATCTATTTGCTCTCAAAACACAGCTTCACCTCCAACTGTGACCTTGCATTTACAGAGAAGACTTTGGCCTCATGTGCATGCTCGTGAGAGCAATTTGCAATGACTGTAATGCTGCAGGACCATCTGTAGTAATACTATGCAAATCTGCACCTTCCTTTTTCATCTCTAACTAAAATATAGTAATTTTATTTTATTTAGGGAGATAAATCACATGATGTTGAAATATTTAGGCTGGAAATATAAAAGTTACTGAAGAAGAATTTGGTTTTCTTTACTTTTACCTAGCCTGCAATGCCTATTGGAATTCCAGCCTACTAGAAGACTTGAATACCCTTAAGAAATAGCTTCTACTGCAAAGACATCTGCAATGAGATACTAAGGCCAAAGGAACTACAGAGTGGGAAAGCTAAGAAAACTATTCTCCACTAATAAAAAATTTTATCCCAAAACCTTAAAACATATCTATCTCCATAAATGAGTATATGGGGAAAAATAGTTTAATAGATACAGATTTCAGAAAGCAAATAGATTTTCTAATATACCTGTAAATTACAAGAAAAGAGGGAAATATGAGATTTGATGTGTTTAAAAATATTTTCAAGAAGTGCTAATAGAAAAAATCAGAAGGAATAGATATAGGTGTGATGAATGAAAAGGTTAAATGTATGTAACAAGTAAGAAAAAAAGACTATATAGAATAATAGTAGGAGGTAAGGTAGACAATGAAGTATTTGCTAATTTAGTTGCAGATAGGCTTCTAATTTTCATTCTACTAAAAAGATTTTTAAGAAATATGTAAAAACAAGGCATGTGATGAAATGCTAGGGAAAAATATTACTGCAACAAAGCAATTGGTACCCAAGGGAAGGAAGAACCCAGTAACTGGGATGATAAAGATTTATTGGGATGCGGCTACTACATTATTTACCTTCTAACTCAAAGGATCTTAGATAAATTGATTAGCCATGCTTTAAGTGATCTTTCTGACACATGCAAAAAAAAATGTGCAAAGGAAAACAATGTTCCCACATAACCCCTAGCAAAGGGGAACAGAGGAATAGGAATACGGAATACAGTTATTATTATTATTATTATCCAAGGCAGGACTCTTGTGAGTCTAAATAAAATCAGCCACATTTTTGTCCTTTATTTCTATGAAAGCTGAATCTGTAGAATTTCAGTTGAGGATCTGCCTGAGTTATGTATTGTCTGTTTCTTCCATATACTCAGTAAGGAAATTTGAAACATGTTTTGCCTGTGAAGGAATTAGAGACACCAAAGTCTACTTGGTTGAGAGGATACTAAGGGGAAAAAAATGTGAATGAACACAGACTTAGAAAGCTAAATAATGCCCTTTTCAATTTTCTATGGTTAGAGTGGGGAAAAAAAATGTAATTTTTTTTTTAATTTTGTATGCTCCTTTTTATCAATGAATCACTCTTTTGCTTCTGATAGATTGCCATCCTGATAGTAGGTACAGGATTGCATACTGCATTGCCTCCAGAAGGATCACACTGGAAATTCATTGAATAAAACTGAGATTCCATGTAAATAAACCCCCCAAACCCCTAATTTTCTTCCAACAACGTTTTATTAACTTAATTTTTGCAAATAATAATGTTTATGTGATACTGGCACTGAGAACAAATGTAGATGCCTTATACCTAAACTAGTAAAACTAAGCTGCCTTCCTAATCAGCAAAGAGAAAAAGAGTTTATTTTATTTGATTGTAAAATATATGTTAGCATCTGATCAGATGAGCTAGACAACATGCTCCTCATTTTATTTTATTTTGTATTAACCCATGTACAAGGATTAGGGACATACAATTCATCTCAAAGATTTAGACAATCTACTGTTTAGACACTGGAGACATCTACAGGTTAAATAATTTTCTATATAAATTATTGAAATCTCTTGAGGATAGTATGAGCTACATGCTAGTAAGGTCTCTTTCCTCAGAGAGGGGAGCTAGCTCAGTTTGTTTAGTTGCTAGTTGCGTAGTTTAATTTGTTTATCTAAGATTAGATTAGTACTACCTGTTATGCCAAAAACTATCAAAGCTTAAACATTTACTGTTAAAATCTGAATATTGAGAGATGCCTCTGCCCAAATTAAGGTGCAAATGAGCCCATATGCCAAAGTAAATTGTACAGAATTTATTTTACAATTAAAGTGACGTAGAGAGAGAAAATGAAATAGCAAAGGTGGGGGAGGGAGGAGAGAGAGAGAGAGATCGAGCAGAAGATATTCACCTCCAGTAAATCCAGTGGTGTCCTATTGGTTCTCCTTCACTCTGGTTTTCTCAGTGCTGGGGGTACCAAGGCCATTCAAAACTTTTCACTATTTATATATTTTAGTAAACAAAGGAATTAGTCCTCATCGGCTGCAAGCTCTCTAATGCTATTCGTTAAATGATTCCCTCACCTCTAACGCTAATTAGTCTGCATCCTTATTCTTTCTCTCGAGTCAGTAGGTTTCTCGAGTCAGTGGGCCATGGGTTGATGGTAATGATCTCCCCCGCCAGAACTACCTTTTACCCAGTCAGAGCTAATTTCACCACAGTTGCTCAGTTTGCTGGCCTGTAAATTCTGCATTCTTTGTGTTCATTATCAGTGATATATTCTTCTCTCCCAGTTTTGTCCACCTTCCCCCAAGTCTGAGATAACACCTGGACAATAGTACCACCTTTATCTTCTGTCAGGTTCCTGCTGTGGTGGCTTATCTCACATTCCAAGTTCTAGGTGTCTACAGAGGCATATTCAGGAGGGCTTTGGTGGTTGTTGGTGGTTGCAGTCGGCATCTGTCCCATAACTTGGGGTGACCTTCATTTGACCAGTGATACAGGTACAAGCAGCTGCTTCTTTACAGTTTGCCACAGTGAGATTTTTATGCAGATGCATTAATCAGGATGAGCTAACCTCCACCACGTCTGGAGTTAGCACCATCTGTCGCTTATCTCTTGGCAAAGTCCGTCTGTGGCCTTAACAGTGTTTGAGACAGGCAACTGTGCTCTTTCAGTCCTTACACTTGGGAGAAGATTTTTTATGCTATATTAGTGCTGAAATGGTAAAAAGTAAATTATGATAAACTTTTTATTGTTAGTTTTCCACTATATCCAGCTGCAAAAATGTGTGAAGAGAAAAAAAAAAACTTGTGAAGCAGTTAGTCACAATGACATAGATAGAAACGTGGCTCTCTTTTCTTGCAAACGTTTCTACAATACACATGAAAATGTTTTTCTCCACAGGGAATGAATTGTATTGTCTAATATTCCAATTAAATATATTTCAGGATTTTTGTCATTTTTTGATCTCTCTTTCTCATTTGAGATTATAGCTCTTTTGTGACTTTTCAGCATTAACAAAACTGAAACAGTAGACCTTCCTATTATAAAGAATAAACTCATTTCCTATGAGCATTAAATTAGACACTGAATGCATTGATCTTTTTCCATACCTACACCTAACAATCTTTCTTCTCTTTTACATGGTGATATACAGAACATGCTTGTTCTATCTTGAGTTAGAATGGAGACGAAAGGTCTTAACACATTTTCATTAATTTACAAGTGAATGAGTGCAGACTTACCAGTTTACTACAAAAACAAGAGGCAAAAAAGGGAATAAGGATAAAAAATGTATCTTTATGTAGTAAATGAATTGCTATATTCTTCCTGACCATATGCTTACCTGTCAATTTTCTCCCTGTAGCTGTTTTGGACCACCACATCTAGCTGTTTCCAGGAGAAAGACTGTGCATAACTTGGGGGGTTATTTAGTTATAAATTTTTTCTCCCAAAGTGAGTATGGATGAAAACTGCTCCAAATTTAGGTTCTCTTTACCTACTCCAAAGGCCTTGATTCCAGGCTTTGCACCTGTAAACGTTCTCAGTTCTTACCCAAAGGTAAGCAAAAAATTCATCAGTTATAAAATTCACTGACCTACTGGTGAGGTACAGAGTTGCACTCCCAGTGTCTCATACACTTTAAGTTTAAATATATATATAGAATCCCAGTTTCATGGAATCGTTAAGGTTGGAAAAGACCTTTAAGATCATCAATCCAACTGTCAGCGTAGCACCACCACCATGATCACCATGAAACCATGTCCTCAAGTGCCGTATCCACAGTTTTTTGGAAACTTCCAGGGATGTTTATTCCACCATATCTATGGGCAGTCTGTTCCAATGCTTTACAACACTTTCCATGAAAAAAATATTTTCTGATATCTAATCTAAACCTTCCCCGGTGCAACTTGGGGCTATTTCCTCTCATTCTGTTACTTGTTACCTGGGACAAAGGACCAACGTCCACCTGACTACAGTCTCCTTTCAGGTAGTTGTGGAGAGCGATAAGGTCTCCCCTGAGCCTCCTTTTCTCCAGGCTAAACAGCTCCAGCTCCCTCAGCCTCTCCTCATAAGACTTGTTCTCCAGACTCTTCATCAGCTTTGTTCCCTTTTCTGGACACACTCCAGCACCTCACTATCCATCTTGTGGTGGAGAGCCCAAAAATGAACACAGGATTTGGGGTGATCCTGCCCCTCTACTCAGCCCTAGTGAGGCTGCACCTAGAGTGCTGTGTCCAATTCTGGGCTCCCTAATACAACAGAGACATAGATCCTGGAGCAGATCCAGACAAGAGGCAACAGGGAGAAAATGATGCACAGAGGTTCCAACTGAATATGAGGAAAAACTTCTTTACTGCATGGGGGACTGCACACTGGAACAGGTTGCCCAGAGAGGTTGTGGAGTCTCCCTCACTGGAGTTATTCGACAACTGTCTGTACACAGTCCTGTGCAATGTGCTCTAGGGTGACCCTGCTTGAGCAGGGCAGTTGGACTCTTTCAACCTGACCCATTCTTTGATCCTGTGTGGCCTTGCCAGTGGCAAGTACAGTGGAACAATCAGTGCTCTAGTCCTGCTGGCCACACTATTTCTGATACAAAACATGATGCCATTGGCCTTCTCGGCCACATGGGCACACTGCTTGCTCATGTTCAGCCAGCTGTCAAACAGCACCCAGAGGTGCTGGGCAACTTTCCAGCTACTCTTCCACCAGCCTGTACCACTGCATGGGGTTGTTGTGACCCAAGTGCAGGACTGGGTACTTTTCCTTTTTGGTCTTCATGCTATTGGCCTTGACCCATCAATGCAGCCTGTTCAGATCTCTCTGTAGAGCCTTCCTACCCTCCTACACTCCTGTCCATCTTCATGTTGTGTGAGAAGTGACGGGGAGTGAAATCAATCCCCTTGTTCAGGTTGTTGATGAAGATATTAAACAGGACTGGCCCCAATACTGAGCCCTGGAGAACACCACTGGAGACTGGTTGCCAGCTGGATTAAACTCCACTCACGACTACTCTCTGGATCCAGCTGTTCAACCATTTTTTTACCCAGCAAAGAGTATATCCATGCCCAGGTAAGACAGCTTCTCCAACGGAATGCTGTGGGAAACAGTGTCAAAGTCTTGGCTGAAGTCCAAGTAGACAACATCCACAGCCTTTCCACTAAACATGTCACTTTGTCACAGAAGGAGATCAGGTTCATCAAGCAGGACCTGTCTTTCATAAATGCATGCTGGCTGGGTCTGACGTCCTGGTTGTCTTTTACTTCTTGCATGATGACAGTCAAGATGATCTCTTCCATGACCTTCCCAGATACCTTCTGACCCTTCTTATTGGTGGACATCACATATACCATACTGGGGAGGTCAGCGGGGACCTCCCTAGTTGACCAGGGCTGCTTGTAAATGATGGAAAGTGGCCTGGTGAACTCTTCCACTAGTTCCCTCAGTAGTCTTGGGTGAGTCCCATGCATCCCCATGGATTTTGCAGATCTAAGTTGCATAGCAGTTGTTTGACCATTTCCTCTTGCTTTGTAGGAGCTTCATTCTGCTTCCTGTCTGTCTTCCAGCTCAGGGGGCTGGGTACGTTGACAAAAACTTGTCTTTGTCTTGATAATAAAGAATGAGGCAAAGAAGGTATTAAGTTCCTCAGCCTTTTCTTCATCCTTTGTCTATATGTTTCCCCCTACATCCTATAAAGAATGGAGTTTCTCCTTGGCCTTTCTCATGTTTCACAGTGATATTAGTCAAAGAAGATCCAATGCCAGGGGTGACAAAGAGACTGTGGGTTGCCTGCTCTTGAAGGAGAAACTCCCAAGTAGTGAGGACAGAGACCATGTTACACCATCTGTTCTTTGGGTCAGAGATTAGTCTGTGGCATTTTTTTAACCAATATAGACAAAATTGTTTTGTTTACAAATTAATTCAAATAATTTCAGCACATGAGTAACATATCAAAACATTATCTAAATAATACAGCAGGATTTAAAATAATCCTAGACTTATTTCTTTCATGTCTGACAAAATCAGATTCTTCTATTTAAAACTGTTCAGCTTCTTGAGAAACAGGTTAGAATCTGTGTAAAATTTCCATTAAGAAAAGTCTGACAGCAGAGAAACTGAAAAGCCACAACTACAGGCTAATGTTCCTAGTGCTCATCTTCACAGGCACAGCTGATTCACAGACTAGAATGAGCTTCTCTCTCTAGGGAAGCAATATCTGAGATAGCAGCTGAAAACAACATGACAGCTTGAAGTCTACTTGGCATTGTGAGACAATTTTTTAAAATCTTACTTTTATGAGGAGTCCACTCTTGGCACTGATGCTCCTGTAATCCTGAAGCCTAATAATCCAAATGAATGGGAATGATAATTTTCTGACTGTATTCACACTGTATCCTCTTCACTGCATACTACTGATAAATTAGATGAGGTTTAAGGTCTAGATCCCAACAGTTACTTATGTCACAGGAGAAAAAATTTAAACTACATTTAATAATCTAAATCCAGAATTCTGATTTGACTTCTAAGGCATTTAATTTGATAGATTGTTTAACGTTACACAGTCAGCTGGATTTTTGACCTAGTCTGTGCTTCTCTACAGTCTAAAGTCACATATTCGGTAGAGGAGGCCCAGGGAGGACCATGTCAAGCAGGTATCCACACTGCAGCCCATAGAGGACCCCATGCTGCAGCAGGTGGATGTGCACTGAAGGAAGTTGCAACCTGTGGGAAGTCCATGCAGAAGCAAGCTCCTGGCTGGCGCTGTGGTCTGTGGAGTGGAGCCCATGCTGGAGCATGTTTTCTGGAAGAAGAACTGTGGCCTGCAGGGGACCCACACTGAAGCAGTCTGTTCCTGAAAAAGTACACCCAGTGGGAGGGGCCCATGCTGGAGCTGTTCTTGAAGAACTGCAGCCCATGGCAAGGACCCACATTGGAGCTGTTTGTGAAGGACTATCCTGTTGGAGGGAACCCATGTTGGAACGGGGGAACAGTGTGAGGAAAAAGGTGTGGCAGAAACAACATGTTATGAACTGCCTGCAACTCTTGTTCCTCATCCCTTCTGCACTACTCAGGGGGAGGAAGAAAAAGAATCAGGAGACATATTGAGCCTGGTAAGAAGTGGAGTGGGAGGAAGTTTTGTTTTTATTTCTCACTGTCTACACTGTTATTATTGGCAATAAATTAATTTTCCTGAGGTTGCTTTTGTTTTGCCCATGACCATAATTGGTGAGTGATCTCCACTCCTTATCTCAACCCATGAGATATTTCACCATATTTCCTCTATTTGTTCTGCTCATGGGGAGTGAAGAAAATAAAAGAAACTTAAAAATGAGTCAAAGAAGTCAGAAGAAAGAATGTGATGTCTGTTTTAAAGAGGTAATCTAAAAATTTGTCTCAAGATTTCTTTTGAAAATTCTCATCAAAACAGATCAGTTTTGCTTTTAAGTCTAAATTCAAGTTTTCATTAAAATCATATGCATTTAATAGAAGTCTTGAGGTTTTGAAAAAAATATTTTGATAATGGAAAACTGCAGACTTGCATGCTGCTGGTGATTATCATTTTCTGTTTCCTTCCTGCAAGATCACAGGTTCACCCCACAAGCTCATCAAAGGGTTTTACGCCAAAAATATGTAACGTACCAAAACCTGCCCCACAGATTTATTAAAAGGACATTAGGTTCTTTTATACTTTGAGGCTGCACACAGGAAAAATGTGATGATGTTTTTCAGGTGGTCAAAATAACACACTTTTACTGGCAAACTTGGGAAAATAAGGGAACTTGGCAAAAGTTTAAAGCAAACATTGAATCACAATAAGGCATTTCACAAAGCATTGACTTAGTAAATTCCAACCCATCCAGGTTTAAGTTATGTAAATATAAAGAAAAGTAAATTAGGAGGAGAAGAAGAAGAAGTAAATAAAGAGAGAGAAGGAAGTAAAGAAAGAGAGAGAAAGAGAGAGAATTAGAGCTACTGCCCTGGATCCAGTGTAGAACCAGCTATCACAAATCCAAGAACGATAGGGCTGAGATGGGAGGGGATCTCATGGTGTTAGTTTTATTTGCTCTGGACTCCTGGGGCCATCCCCTCTCATGTGGGGTTTCCAGCCTGCCAGCCATCCAGGATCTGGGTTAGGGGCTCCAGGGTGTGTGGTATGGGGTTTCAGGGGTGCCAATGGCTAAAAGCCATACAGGATCTGGGTTAGGGGCTCCAGGGGATGTGGTGTGGGGCAGTGCTGCCGATATGCCAGTGACTGACAGCTGCACCAGTGGCTGTCAGGAGATGGGGTATGGAGGTGTGTGTGTGTGCAGAGCACCATTCCACCTTGGTAGAACCTATCTGCCCCCTTTTTCCAACCTGCTTGGAGTTTTTTCAAGCCAGTAATAACTTTTTTCCAGTCTCTCATACCAGCTGACCTGTCTTTCACATTACACCTCTGATGATATGCTGCAGACACAGTCCAAGTGCAGCAGATCCATGTAGGACTTGGACAGTCTGGCTGTATCTCAGGACAGAATGTACAGCATCGAGAGTCAGAAAAATTTATAAATGCCTCCAGTAACTAATTAGGCAGCCAATAACTCCTTTGTATCACAAAAGTGACATTTCTAAACAATTTTTTTCTCTCTTTTGTTGCTTTTGCTCTTTAATAAATCAGATGAGGAAGAAAGGGCTAAGTTGGATTTCTCCAACAAATCTATGACAGTATCTCTTTTCACTTTTTGCTCCTCTACTGAGCTGAAAATATGCCTTTCAGCCACCCAAAGTATTTGAAGTATTTATGCTATGTTATGTTCATGGCAGGTAAGGAAAACTCTCCAAAAAGGTGTGAAGTCACTGCCACTGGAACTGCAGTTTCCTGACTGTTCTTAGCTTCTTTTCACTAAGCCAGAAAAAAAAAAAAAAAAAAAAGGTTGTGTGGGGAGAATGGGGAATTCAGCAATATGTGCAGAAAAAAAGAAAATCAAAGTGGAAAATATGTTGGAGAGAAAACACAGCAGGAAAATTCCATTTAATAAAATATGGGTATATAAACAACCAAAAAAAAAATTAGTGCAATCTTTATACTTAAGAAAAAGAATGTGCTATTATAAACAGAAGAAATGAGATCATCTAATTTTATCATAATTTCAGGATCACAAGCTAGAGGGTGTTTCACTGTAGAATAGAACCAGACTTCTAAAATTTGCATATTTACATTTGAATATTCAAGTCAGATAATGCTTTGTTCCCTTTGGCTTATCACTTCTGTTTTATCAGCTTCTTATTTGGTGAGTGGCTTTTGCTGTTATATTATTATTCTCAGTATAGCTTGTGTCTTTGTTCAACTGCTACTCAGTATATACAGGGAAGGCTTGTGAAGAATAAAAATCATAGTTTTTTTTTGTTCCCACCTTCCACCTTTTTCAGTTGATCTAAGAGATAAAAAGAAGCTATCAGCTAATCAAAGATGAGTGTTTGACCCTTGGTACCTGGTAAAACCATAATAAATAATTTATGCTTCTTGTTTGGATAGATCTCTCAAATGCACAAATATGCAGACTGAGTTACTCAAATCTGAAATTATAATGCCCTTTCTATAATTGTAAATTCCACTTCTGGGAATAGAAGTAGACTCCTGTTTCAAAAACAGTACGTGGATGGAGAGGAAAAAATACCCAAATTTTCTGTGGGGAACAGTTCAAGTGAAAACAAATAGTGAACTAGTGCTCTTTCAGGACAGCTACCAAATCAGGCCCCACCTGCTCTTTTTTGAGTCTGTGAAGTTCAGCACCTGCAGCAACTAGAAACATAATTATTATTTATGTAGAGGTGAACTTCTGAAGGTTAAGGGAGCTCTCAAACCTATGTTTGAATTTTTTGCTCATGGACTCATACATTCTGCAGAACTTCCAATATTGCTTGTTGACTTCAGGACCTCTTCGTCAACTTTTTCTTCCTAGCCATTAGAAAATTGAATATATAGTATTTCCCTAAGCTTCACTCTGAATTGGGCCTCCATCCATACTCACTGTTTCTTAGGTCATGTAGACAGTAACAGCAATAAAAAAAATGCTTCTTCCCTAAGAATGAGCCAATTCCTATTTAGCTCTTCCTGAGCTCCATGCAGTGAGCCACAACCCTAGCTACCAGCAGCCACGCAGCTGTCTGTTTGTACTAAGCATGTATCTGTTTCCAGCCTGACTGGGATTCACTGTTTAATCTACTGCCACCCAACAGAGAAGATGAGAGATATTTCTGTAGTCAGCTGTAGTCCTACCCAGCTGGACCAGAAAATGAAGTGTAAAAGGCCAAATAAGTGCTCGCAGCCATTTTGGACTGTCTGATAGATTCTTTTACTACATCATGCTCCTGTTGACTCAAATCAGAATGGTAATAGTGTCTACCTGCAAAACCCAATTGCACTCAGGGAGGAGGGAGCAATGTGCCAGCTGCAGCACATTCTAGGCAGAGTCTGAGGCCCCTAGGTTACAGAAATTGTAACCGGATACACAGAAATGTAGAAATGATGAGCCTATAGGCAGCAGAAGATAATACTCACTGTATTGTGTCTAGGAAAACAATTTTTATGTAATTCCTCAGATAGATTTCTTCTAGTTTTTGTTTGATAAAGAGTAAATGGAAAGAGGAGCAGGCTGTAGTATACCAGAAGATTCCAATAGGCAGTAAAAGAAAAACAATTGCCCAAATCATTCCCATTAACATAATACACTGAAGAATTGTCAGCTATAATGATTTTTTAAAATCTTGACATGCTGAAGTGAATAACAGATACCACCTCAGCTGACAGCAGCTGCCAACAGTGTGTGTAATAATTTTTCAGACTCCGTGGTGCCTACAATAGGCAGCAATTTTGTGGGTGCTAGTGAATGCACCAAGGAATTTTAAACAAAAAACCTTTTCATTTTTCTTCCCTAACATTTCTGCTTATTATGACAGTCATAGCAACACAGTCAAAAGCTTGATCAAAGAAGTGATGGCTGCATATTTATATGGTCCATACCTCTTGTTTCCCAGTGGATTTTGTGTCATTTCAGTCAGAAAATTGCCTCCAGACAAATGCAATAATAAATTGGAGAAATCATTTTTTGACTATTCTTTTGCTGTGATGAGCCTGAGAATGTAGAAAAGGAAGAAGATAAGGGTCATCAATGAAATGTTTGCTTTGGTAGCAATAAATCATCTAGCTAGTGTTTGCTTCATGACAAAGCAGAGTCTTTACAGGAAAGACACCCCACCAACAATTAGTGCTTGCCATGATCTAAAAAGCGAATTAATTTTTCCACTGAAGTTAATATGAAAGAATTCATGTCTTACGTATGTTAAGATTTGTGAATTATAAACACATTTCTGAAAGCAAGTTTGAATTGCAGACATTTAAATTATCTGAAGTCATTAATACAAGATGGAATAAAGAACTGTATGTCTGCAATGTGAGGTTTCTAAATTTGGAGTGGGTGCCTAAATTTTTTTGACATTTTATAAGGAATGATTACTTATCATCCGTTAATGGATGGATTAACGATAATCATAAGTTATTGAGTTCTGAGTTACATACAGATGATCATAAAGTAATTTTAGTCACCATTATTTTGCCCATTTCTGGTGATTGGGAAGCTGAGTCAGAATTTCAAGAAAGCTTGCTTCAATTGCTTATATTTACAGTAGAGAAAATTATTCTGAGGATAGAAATATTAATGTGTTCTTAGAAGGGATTAGTATTATCTATTACAGAATATTAGGGCATTTATATCCTCTATTGCAGATGCTCAATTTTAGGAACTTTCACTCTAAAGTAAAACTAGAGTAAAACTAGAGAGTGAGTTTTACTGGAGTAAAACTAGAGAGTGAGTGTAGGATTTCTGGAAGAAAATGGACA
>VZRE01014241.1:108596-120796 GCA_013396775.1 Cephalopterus ornatus | reverse complement strand
GTTAGACTGAACCTCAGCGAGATCGTATTCCACGTATCCATTGCTCCTAGCCTTCAGCTCCAGAGGACATCACAGCCCCCTTTACTACTACAGGCTTTCATAACATCACCTGCCACACTTCACTCCCTGAAAATTGCTTATTTCCTTCTCCACTGTGTGGACTCTCCACCTCAGGCTCCCTCAGCAGATTTTATGCTCATCTTGGATGGTGCTCTGACAAAAATCAGAATAATTTCAGATTTCATTGTCTTTCCCAGTGCCCTTGCATCTCCACATCTTCCACGTGGATTCCCTCCTGACTGCAGTCTAATTTCTAATCATCCCACAACTCCAAGCACATTTTAATGTAAGCAAATCCTTCCATTTCACCAGCCAAGTAAAATAAATTTGCTACCTCCTCAGGTGTCCTTATTCTTCAGCTTTAACCCCTCTTCCATACTCGTCTGTGTCCTACCAACTCCTGCTTCTCATCCCTGAATCTCTCTGATAAAATTCAGGCCCCTAGAGATCAAGTAAGTGACAAGGAATTCTCAGGCATATTTAGCTGACAGGTAGGAAAGCCTTACTCAAAACCCTGGTGACGCCCAGGTGACAGGTCTGCCATTTGTAGTTACATGGTAATGCAGAATAAATACCTCTTCCTCACAAAGTACTTGAGCTTGTCCTCAACAACACTGGGAACTATTCTAGTTTTCATCTAGTCCAGCTTTTAAATTTTCATCCCTAAAGCCCAGACACTTTCAGGCATAACAGATATGAGCAGCAAATTGTCTGGGAAACAGGTATTAACTAGCTAAGAGTTTTAACCTAACAAGATCTTAACCCCTCAAGGTCAAAGGATTAAAACCCACCACGACACTGACCAACTTCTGTAATAGACTTCCTTAAATACTTAAACAATCATAATCTTTAGAGAGAACATCTTTTTATTGACCCAAGGAAGGACAGAATATTTTAAAGCAGCAAACCTGATTAAACAAACGTGTTAAAGGTGATTGCAGCAATAAACTCACGTGGAGAAAGTTCAGAGCAAAAATCATGGCAGTTACACTTTGAGCAAGGAGCAGGAGGAGGCACTGACACATTATTCAAGCAGGCGTTCAGAGCAAAATTACGCAGGGTTGGCCTTGGAATTAGTGAGCTGAGCGTTAGCAATCAAGCAGCGTCTCATTAGACTGAAATTCTGTCAAATGTTTCGATTGCTCACCACACTCTTCAACTGCTCTGTTTTGTTCTGAAGCCTTGTGCACCTCTGCAGCAGTGGGACCAGTTTCCTGTCCACCTACAACATCCCAGTCACTGCTGGTTAGACTGGGGTGAGCTTGGCTCGCAGCCGAGGCTTTGTGCCCAACTTCGGACGTTTTAGGTTTGGTTTGCTCTTGTTCAGATTCATTTGAGCCATTAGCTAAGACTTTCTCCTCCAAGGAAGAGCCTGAATAAACAGCAGGAGGAATTATTTATACTTTGTTATTAACCACCCAGATTGCAGTTCCACACTTTCCAAAGGAGAAGCACTTTTGGCACCACCGATGGGTTAGAGATGAGTTTGTCCCAGCTCAGACCAACGGCACCACTCTCTTCAAACACTTTCGTAGCCCCACTCTGCCCCTTACTTACCACACACACAACAAATTCAACAACAAAAAAAAAAGGCAACAAGGAGAAGGAAGACATGACACTATTTCCTGCAGTAGGATTACTGTTGCATAATCAGTAGCGGAAGTGCCCAATACCTACTTACATCTCCAAAACTCTTCATGTTCGTCTCACCAACATCCCTTCAGCCTCCAAGGGAGGAAGCACACAAGTGCTCCACAGTAGCCTAACAGTTTATTTTTTATACCATCATCTCCACTGTGTCTTTTCCTACTACACAGACTTAAGGAAGATGCTAGAACACAAGATTTAATTCACCTAAGATCAGGCATCTGTATATTTACAAATATTTGGATCTACACGTGACTTGCTTTTTACAGCACAGTTCCAAGGGAAGGAAGAAGGGGACTGAAATCATCTTCTCCCATGGATCAGCAGGTTTCTACTTAATTGCCTGCATATTACTTCTTCCAGACAGGCTAAAAAAAAAAATCCCAACAAAATAAGTAAAGACTGTGTGTAGCTCAGAAGGTGACATGTAAATAAAGATACTTTTGAGTTACCTGTTTTATGGATACTGGGTGAAGATGCAGAGGTAGGAAAATAAGGAACCTGCCCAGTTGTAGCATGCAGGGTGGATAACACTGGAGTCTGGGCTGGAGGGAGAGGATGGAGCACAGCCTTTTCTGAAAGCAGCTGCCCAGCCTCAGTGGCAGGATGGAAAGGCTGGAAAGGCTGAGAGGTGGGTTGAGGCACCAGTTTGGGGATTTCAACAGGCCCTTGTATAAAGTCACTAAATTCTTCATCATCGGGAAAAGCAGAATGGGAAACAGATACAGCGGGATGGGATGGTGTGGGATGATCTGTAAATGGAATGAACACACAATGCAAAGAGATGAGGAAAAAGCTTCGTGGGTGGGAAGGTGGTAAAAGTGGCAAACACTGGGAAGACACACCAAATGGGCGAGGGGAAACGGCGCTGGATGAGTTTTGTGAGAGGTGTGAAGGTTGTTATTGTCTGTGTAACAAACACAAGGTAAAACTGAGCAGCCACTTCCAACCACGCATCTTCTCTCCCAGGCTTTTAGGATACGAACGTTTTGAAACTTGGTTCTTAACGCTGGCTGTGAAAGTATTCTTGGTTTTAAAACAGACAGGGCTAAAACAAATCCAGAGGTAATAATTCAAACTGGACATAATGGGGTCTGCGCAGGGGGACGTTCTCCCTCAAAGGAATGTTTTCTCCACAGAAAGTCAGTAATATATCATAAGATACAAAGGAAATGTCTGCTCATGTAGACAATTTTCTGCTTGATCCCTTCCAGTGTTACCCATTTTAACAAAACTGGTGTAGGACAGGCAAATCTACAGACAGGGGGAAGCTGTCAGAAACCACCTGTAACTTCAGAACTATCAAAGCGTGAAACCACAGCAGAGATAAAGGTTTTCTAGAGGAAAAAGCTTGTCTAGATAAGCTTTGTTTCAGCCTAGACACTGAAAAATATATCCTGCAGCCCATAAGAAATCTTTGGCAGCAATTGTTCCAAGTGTAATTACTGAGAACAGAGGCTTGGTGTGACCATGCCCAACAACCCCCCAGTCAGCTGTGACACCCCACTCGAGTCTTTATACAGTGTTTTGATCATTCTTAGCACTTGAACAGCACCTCTCATCTTCAAAAGCTCTCTGCAAAACATTAATTAATGCTTTGACTAGAAAAGAATGCATTATCCATTTCCTTGATGTTTCACATTAAGCAAAGCACATTAAGCTTTCTTTTAAAGATTTCAAGTCTTTTAATAAAGGCTGATATCTAATATTTCACCCTCATACCCTGAACAAGCCAACAGTTACTGGAATGGCACTTACAAAACAATTAATCCACTCACTTTGTACAACTAAATAAAAATACTTTTTGGAATTAGTTCCCCCTGCTGAGGATTTCAAACGCTGGAGTTTTATTTTCAGTTGGAAGATGAGGAAAATTACAAACCTGGCTTTTTGGGATGTGATGCTGGTGTTGGGTGCATTTTAGCATCTCTAGAAAAACCATCTAAATTTCCTTTAATGGCTTCCAAGGCATCATCTCTGCTTTTTTCACCTGTCTGAAACACCACAGAAAACATTTTGAAAAATTCACAGAACTGCTCAGTTTTCTTTCAAAACCCCATTTCTTCAGTACTGGAATTAGCAATACTTGCTGTTAGATTAAGCCCTTCTTTTCCAGCACTGCCCTCCTGAAGCATAAGAACACTAACTCCCAGATTTAGAAAGCATTTATTTTACAGACTACACCACCACAGTGTTTCTCAGTCTCTAGACTCAGCTTTATGCACAAGAACAATATAAACCTTATTTCAACTGTCTGTATTTCTTCATGTAAGAACCTTCAGGCTCACTGCAAGAGTCCAAAACTTTGGACAAAGTTAACAAACACATAACCAAACATTCTCTTTTCTAGAAACTCAGTCTGTTCCCAAATGCTACACACCAGGTTGGTTTAATTTTCCAAAATCTGATCTCATGTTCAACACCAGACTCTGTTTCCATTACACCAAGAGTGTGTAAAGGACTGATGCCTCCAGATGCTTTCCAAAATGTAATCTGGTGTCTCATGGAAGTTCCCCACTGATTTGCTTGTTGAAAGAGACCCTCCCATTAAAAGCCATTAAAAAAAAATCCTGTGGAGGGTAACATTCCAGTTCTTATCAGGACATACCTTTGGTTTCACACTGCTCAGGAGTCTCAGCTTTTGTTTCTGCTCTTCAAACTGCCGCCGTTTTCTTTCTTCTTCTAAGAATTTCTGCTGGTGCTCAAACCTCTTCCTGAGGGAGAAGGATTTTTTAAAAAAAACGTAAAAATAATTTTTATGACATATTTCATGGCAAGTTTCTGCTTGATTTCTCCACTCCTTCTGTCTCAAATTCACGTGCCTTGGTGCACGTGTCCCTTCTGCTTCTCAGAGCTGGACAACCCCTGCAGAGCTCAAAGGCTGTGGAACATTCGACAATATTCTACAGCCCTAAACGGACACTGCTCCAGGGAAACTACATCTTCCCCTTCAACAAGACAGATTTCCCAAGTCAGTAAAGTGCCACTTACTGCTGCTCCTCTGCAAACTGCTTCTGCATGTCAGGGGTGTACTGGGGGGCGGCTGGGCGCATTCCCAGGAAAGATGCCTGTCCCATGTACGGCATTCCGGCCGCTGGCATCGGCCCCAGGGGCATCCCACCCTGCAACAACATAAGTAATACAACCTCAACGGACTTTTTTGGAAATCCAGGAGTTTTGGGTTTTAATAGAAAAAGCCAAACCCCTGGCAACTGCACCCTGGGAAACTGCCAACTGGGCCGAGCACCCAAAATTCAGAGCACAAAGAAGAGCTGACCAGAGTGTGAGCACAGAGCAGCAGCCCTGAACCAGGCACTGGTCCCTCAGTAGATGGCACTCTTCCTCTCCATAAGGAGTTACAGCCCTTAAAGGATTTGGGAAGACAGGACAGTCAAAAATCAGGACTTCAAATCCATACAACCTACCCCAAGAGCAGGAAGGCTACAGCCATCCTACAGCATTCGGTAACACACTTCGGGGTTTTCTTGGGACTTTTGCTTCCTATTCTAAGTGATTTCATAACACTTTTAAATTGCCTGCTGGAGGGCACACTCCTACCAACCATGGATGCTGGAAAACATGGTCTAGTCATTTCCCAAACACAACTTATCCAGGGAACCAAGGGAGGGAGACAATATATGACAAGAGCTGAGAGGAACCTTGTCTGAATAAACTGTATCAAAAACATTCACTGGGAAATATATTCTGGGACATTTAGAGCAGCAAAGCTGCCTAAGATAAAAGAAGCCAGAAAATAATTTACTTTTCTTGCCATTCATTTCGTATTTGGTTTCAGAACACGTTAAGGAGAAAACAAAAGTTGTTTATTATTTTTAGACCAGCTCTCATAAAAACATCTTCCTACTATAAATTTCACAAAAATAAGGTAATAAATTTCAGGTGGGGGTGGAAAGGGAGTGCAAGGAGATGGCAAAACACGATAAATTCAGTCTGTGACACAGCAATTTGGCTACAAAGCCACACCAAAAAACTAACTTTCAGCAAAGCGCAAATTTGTACATAAGCACATATGGTACTAAAGAGAAAACAAAGGATTGCAAGAGAGAAAACACAGTATTAGCTGCTCATATTTCATTCTTATTCCTCAATTAGCAACAGCAGCACTAAAGATAAAGTTACTTCAAGGAAAAAGAAGACGGAGACTGAAACAAGAAGTTGGATAAACGGGAAAACCGGTCATGTGGGCACACTGAAGAGATTCCTTCTCCCTAGAACAAGGTGCTTAAAAATAAAGTTTATGATTTGTCCCCTCCACTCAGGAGATTTAATTCTATTAACGCCAGCATTTGGGTTACAAAGGGATGAAACAATTCAGTGAAGTGGTCACGATCCATCAGACTGTGCACACAGTCATTCCTCAGCAGCTTACAAAGGTCTCATGTAAAACACTACATGACACAGCACCACCAAACCAGAGAAGAGAAGAAAAAGCACGAAGGAAAATTAAAAAGACAAAACAGATCCACTGTGGGAGGTTTGAATACTGGGTACTGAACAATTCGCTACCATTACTAACCCCACCTGGGCGTAGGTGGCATCTGGGAGCTTTTCAACACACTGCTGGTGCTTTTGTTTCCTTCCCTGCTCAGATCAGGCTTCTCTGATCACACTTGGGTGTCACAACACAAATGGTGACATCAAAGTTTAGATTCTGACATCTTTGAGTGGGCTAAAACCTCCCAGTTACCTTAAATACTACTGATGCTGTCCTTGCACTACACCCTCATCTCTCGACTCTACAACAGTGAGTAACATGTGCCAAACTCCCCCACTCTCTGTGCACATTCCGAGGAAACCTGGAGAAATCTCTAACTTGTCAGAAATACATTCAAAGGGAATACTACAGAGTAGGATGTCCCATGGCACACTAACACCCAAGCTTCGGTTTCCAGCCAATTCCAACCCTCACCCCCACTGCAGCTGTGAGAGGACCACGGCAGCAGTTGTCACCCCTCAGCCAAGCACCAAGGCATCCCTTTTTTTTTTTTGGAGAGGGACTTCTCACAAGGGCATGTGGTGACAGGACAAGGGGGAACGGCCTTAAACTGACAGAGAGTAGGTTTAAATGGGATATTAGGAAGAAATTCCTCCCTGTGAGGGTGGGGAGGCCCTGGCACAGGTTGCCCAGAGAAGCTGTGGCTGCCCCTGGATCTCTGGAAGTGTCCAAGGTCAGGTTGGACGGGGCTTGGAGCAACCTGGGCTAGTGGAAGGTGTCCCTGCCCGTGGCATGGGGGATAACAGGATGATCTTTAAGGTCCCTTCCAGCTCAAACCAGTCTGTGACTGATTTCAGTCCACATTTCATTGCCAGGCACCTGCATGGTCATGGGTCCAGGAGGCATCTGAGAACCGTAATTCATTCCCATCATCCCTGGCATATTGGTCTGCATGACAGGAACCATTGGAAATCCTTGCTGTTGCATAGGAATCATCCCTGTAATGAAACATTAAACAAGGTGAGAGTCCAAAGTGAGTGTTAAAGCTTTCCCCCCACCCCTTCCCTGCCTCCCTAATATATGTTTTTGGGGTTTTTTGTTTACCAGACTGGCAAAGGAAAGGAAAAAACTCTGAGTCTTGCTGGACTGCTTAAAAATAAAAAGAATAATATTTACTACACTGCAGGCAGCCAGAGAATTTCCTTAGTTTAGATACTGGTCAGTCTGCAGAGAAAAGTATTACAGGGCTTTCACAGTAACTAAGCTGATGAATTCTCCCACCATCCTAAGGATTCTCTGTGGGCTTCTTCCCGTGTGATTTTTGGAAGGGTCATTTCCAATTAAGAAGATTTAATTAACCAGGTTGACTGGTGCTGATAATTCCCATTTCTCTTGAAAGGGAAAATTTACAAACCAGCAGCTTTTGAAGATAAATCTTGGGAAATAAAGTCACCCTTGCACAAGGCAACTTCACACTCTGACCTGGCTGGATAGCTCGTCTGCAGGTTAATTAGTCCACTGTAGGTTAATTAGCCCACCACATATATTAGAATGGTAACAGTAAAAGCTAAACTTCTGCAAAATCGGGCAAATCAAGCTGGAATGCATTAATTCACTGAATAAAGCCAAGTGGAGTATGGGTCAGTGTTTTCCTATCTTGGGAGACAACACACATTTGTTACCAGCACACCATGAGATAATTATAACTGCGCACAACTGAACATCACACACAAAAACACTCCAGGAGGGAGTGACACAGGCAGGAATAATCCATAAATCAGTCCCTGAGATTTTTATACGAAAACTCTCCATTTTCTCCAGAAGTTCTCTCTGAATTTTCCACTAATTAAACAGACTGCATCAGGAATGAGAACAAAGGTAATTTAAGGCTGAGGCTCTCCTATTGTATTAATACTTTCCACACAGGTTGTGACTCTTGTCCAAGGGTCTTGCTGTGCTTTGTAAATATTTACCAGGTCTTGCAACACCCACACAATGTGGGTATACACAGCTGGGAGATGAAGCAGAAAGAGGTGAAATACCAAGCTCAAAATAACATAAAAAAATCTTAAAGGCAAATTCAGGTTAAAAAGGGAGGTGTAGTTTTCCTAGACCTTTAATCTAGATTCTGATGACACACAGGAAGTTTTATCAACAGACAGTCAGCTTACCAGAGCTGAATTCAAGGGAAAAACAGCTTGGATTGAACAGGAGTTCAACTAATAATCACAGCTCTGAGCATCCCTGCAGAACTGGTTGAAGCTGTTAGATGTATCTAAACAAAGTGAAGAACTCTGTGCCCAAAATGTGAAGTTGGTACGTACCTTGAGGGGGGCCCAAACCACCCGCGACAGGAAACATGAAGCTGGGGGAGGAAAACAAGAGTCAGGTTAAAGTGTCATTTTAGCGCAAATATAAATGATTGAAAATCCACCTCGATTTGCACGTCAGCACCATCACCAGGAGCCTCCCAGCGTCTGGCCAGCACCTTGCCTTGCTCCTGCAGGTCTCACAGAACCCAAGCCCACCACAGGGAAGAAGTCCTCTCTCACTGGGATCCCCCAAGGCAGTGGAGGGTCCCACCAGCACCGTCAGCACTGCCACAGGCTGGGAAACTAGGAAAAATAGATCTTATCCACCCAGCAGCACTGAAAGGGCTTTGACTCATCCACATCACCCCCAGGAGTTTCAGCTCCCACGCGGGCTGGGAACGGGTCAGGCTGCTGGTGTAGGCTAGAACAGGATGAATAAGCATCTCCCCTTGCAAGAGTCTGACTCAGCAGGACCACTGACTGCACCACACAACAGTTCTCAGCTGCCTGGGAGGAGTTTTCAGGAGAGAAACTACCCATGGAAACCATCACTTCTATCTTTACACTAAGTATCACAACATACTGGAGTTTCTATTTTCTCAGTTATCTGATTACAGCAAAAACAGCACCTTGGAGAAAATACTCATTCACCTATCGAGGGTCGAGTGCACCTGGAGGAAGAACCATTAAGATTTCAACTGAAATCCTAATGGAAACTGCTATCCCGGGCTTTCAAAACAGCTGCCAAACAGCAAGAAAATCTAGTTTAAAATTCTCAGTTGCAAGCAACTCACAGAAACCCACGTCAGCAGCAATTTCCCAAACAAGAACCTCACTCGGTGTCCCAGGCAGTTATTACTTCAAAGTACCATGGAAAAGAAACACACTTATAGATATTCAATGTTCAATTCCGAGGGTGGATGTGAAAGGAACTGCCTAAGAGTACAGGAGAAAATGCCATCAGAAATGGCTGCAGAAGTTCTGAAAGCCAACCTGGTTTATAAATATAAAAGAGCTGTGTCATAGGAGCACTAAGCTAAAATAAGGAATTTTAATTATGCATTTATCCAGGAGCAAATTGCACCTACCCACTGTACAGACAGCAGGTCACACGGTCACCAAGACAACCCATTCACTCTTCACTTCATCCTCTTACCAGGATCTTCTTCATCCTGAAGCTTCCTCTTCGGCCCTGACCACCACGTGCTGATTTCTCCTTCCACAACTAACACACACCTGTGCTTTCCAACGGGTCCAGTCCTACCACCCACAATCCCCCCCACTGTGGGGTTCTCCCTCTGAAGCACCACGCAGACTCACGTTACCTCAGCCCCAAACACGAGCAGGGCTCAGTTCACACCACGGCCAAGGTCTGTTGCACTGACCAGTGGTCAGCTGGGTCACTGTAACCCACTCCTCAGCACACAACATCAACAGCACGAAGACAAACGGCTGAAAACCACAGAGGGGCCCATGACTGAACCTGGGGGCTGTTTTCTCCACTCAGAGGCTGGAGTTAGTGTAGTTAGAGAGGATTTTGCCTGTGGTCAGTGTCAGTACAAAGTGCCTCCTTGGCAATACACCCCCATAAACAAGTTGAGATGTGCAGAGCTTCTGTCATAAGACAGATCTGCAATGTCAGGCACCTTAAACTACACCATTCTTCGTTTAGTCAGAACAATGAAATATTAGAAGTCATTTTTTAAAAGCTCACAAGTATGAAGAAGCATTCTAAGCTTCATGTTTTCCCTTCCTGTTGGGGAATTCAGGTTTTCCCTTCCTGCTGGAGAACCTTGTCAACAAGAATTCTTCCAAATCAGCAAAGCTAAGGTAAACTGAACAAGCCTAGCAAGGTACCACTGCTTGCTGGAGCAAATAAAGGCCAAACTATTAAATATTTATCGCTTTCCACAGAGCTCCTGGTTTATTTATAAGTCTTTGTTGAAAAAAAAAAAAAAAAAAAGAAACAATCAACAAAAAAGCCCTTAGCTAATTAGAGGGCAGTGGAAGAGGAGCTAGTTCCAAGTAGCAAAGCAAGCTGCAGCAGCACAGCTCCGTACGTGCCGCTGGGATCCAGCACGGATCTCGCTCCAGGATTCAGCTGTGCAACTGCCAACACCAGCAGGTCCATAAACCCGGAATGTATTAATGAACTCCTCTTTGGAGATGCAAAAGTGCCCAGAGCCACCAGGTAAAGCGGCTGGTTCTCACCGCTGAGGGAGCCAGCGAAGGCACCGTCCTGAGTGAGACTGACTGGGGAGTGAGGAACAGATGTGACACCCTGCACAGATGTAATAAATAAAAGGAAAACTAAGCCATCGCCCTACAACAGACCTCTCAATGTAGTAATATCAACCTGTAAACTCCTATTAGATGAGTATTTCAAATATGGAGCTTAAACAGCACAAAAAATCCCAAACCAACCAACCAACAGCTTCAGCCAAAACGCAGGACCGTGGGGAGCAGCAACTCCTTTTCTGTACTCAAACTTCACTATAACAGCTCCAAACCACACCAAACATTTTCCCATCTACAAGTGGATTTTTAAAACCCCTTAATTCCCAAGCAGCACAACTCCATCAACACAACACAGACTGTCAGAGTATTTTTGGGTGGCAGAAATTCACAAAAATTGAAGGAACCCACATAGACAGAAAACAGAACTTTTTCTCTACCTCCACACTTCATCCTCAAATAAACCAAAATACCAAAAAAACAAAATGGGAAACAACGATTTTTAAAATCCTTTTATTTTGCAGAGCCTATATTCCACTGACAACATTTTTGTTATTTTACTACAAGAACACTGAGCAGGCAACATTGCTGTAAGAGGTTCACCTCCTTGCAAGAATTATTTCAGATTTATTCGTGAGGAAACAAGCCCCATGAGACAGCCTCCTATCCTTCCCACAGCACGCACAGAGAGGTGCACACACCTCAGCTTTTCTCTTCCCAAGTATTCCAGACCCTTGGATGGTTCTTCCCACAGCAGAGCATCAGCCTGGCTCAGACAGGCGATGGGGACACCCCGGACCTCTGCCTGCGGATGAAGGTCACCCCAGAGCAGACCTCCCCTCCTCACATTCCCAGTAACACAGACAAAACCATGGACTTCACATATCCAAGACAACTCAACGAACTTGACTGTCAAATGCAGAATTTCCTGAGCCTCCCTAGAAGTAGGACAAGAGATAAATAGCATGCAAGAGCCTACATTAAAAAAAATTACTAAGTCTGCAAAGGTGGTGAAATCCAGCTTCCCAACCTTTCCAGAGACACGACGACATCTCTTCTGACACTGGTTCTTTCTCCTCAGTCCTTCCTCTTGCCGAGGTGCCCTTTGTGGGATGGAGGGGACAAGGGAACTCCCCACTGAGGCTCCATCCCACAGGCCTTCCCGGTGACAATAAGAATATCTGTCGCTGCTGACATCCACCCACCCACCCACTGGGGGAACCCCCAAATCCCTTCCTGCCCCAATATCTGAGATTGCGGCTGCCAAGCCTGATGGCAATTAGGGTGCACCTGCCCCAGCCTGGGCACACCGAGGGATCAGGTGGATCCCCAAAATATCAATAAATTTCAGCAAAATTTAGAGCCACCGTGGCTGCACCCCTCACCTGGGACCCCTACATCCCACCCAGGACCCCACACACCCCTCCTGGGACCTGCGCACTCCACCCGTGACTCCATGTACTGCACCTGACACCCCCATACCCCACCCA
>VZRE01014241.1:70813-105928 GCA_013396775.1 Cephalopterus ornatus | reverse complement strand
GGCAAAAATTATCCAAACTAAATAAAACCTTTTACTGGCTGAAAGGGATTTATGGGTGTGAATATATTTTCAGTGTTGCTTATACCAAGATTAGTTCAGCCACATCGTCTCCAAGACATTCACACAAACTTTATTTTAATATAAGTCTTTTATATATATATATATATATATATATGTTTCTAGTTTTAGAAACTATTAAAATCTATTAAGGAGCAACTGGTGAACTACTTGAAGAACACACCTCTGCAGTTTGGGCAGGTGTTTTATGTAGTCTGGCACAGGACAGCCGGCTCGCTGGATAACGTTGGCTATACTGCAAAAGAGAGGAGGGAAGAGATCAACTCCAGTGCTTGGACAAGTGATAAGGATGTTCTGTGGGAAACAGCGATTCTGACAACCGGCTGTTTTGTTGTTGGTCGTTTGTTTTGTTGGGGTTTTTTTTTAAAGCAAGAAATAAAGACACAAGTGAGTCTGTGAGGTGTGTGGGACCAGACACAACCACACCACGCAAACCACGTCTGCTGTATCATGTTTCCAATTTACCTCCGTAATAAAGGTTTATCATCTTCTGTAAAGAAAGTGACTGCTTTTCCTCTGTGCCCTGCTCTTCCAGTACGACCTGTCAAACACAAATGTTGCAAGGAGTAGAGATTTTACTTTAAATTAATCTCCCTTTATTCCTCCTCACAGCCCCAGCCCCCTGATGCGTGTTTATATACTGAGAAGATATTCATATACCGAGCAGCTAATCCCCAAGGATTGTTCCTTTGAAAGCACAGGTATGTCTAAAACATCTAAATATTTAAGGTTCATAGAAGAGTGACGAAAAGTAACGCAATTTTATTGTAAGTTGAGCCCAGGAACAAATTGCTCAAGCAATGCAGAAATTTGTGCTGCAGCACAGAGGTTTGGTTTTGTGAGTTTTGCTCATGCACAAGAGCATCTAACATTAAAGATGTGGGAAACAGGAAAAAAAGAGATAGTTTGTGAGCAATCCCTCACCTATCCTGTGGATGTATTCCACTGCACTCGTTGGCAAGTCATAGTTGATGACCATATTCACTCCTTTGAAGTCAATCCCTCGAGCCAGCAGGGCTGAGCAGATGAGCACCCAGATCTTCCCAGCTCTGAAACTCTGCACCACCTTATCCCTCTAGGAAAAGAACAGAAAAGATATTTGGAAACGACAAATAATCCAATTAGCAATTTGAGAAAGGAGGTGAACTTGTTTCCTCCAAGTCATCATGATGTTAAGGAATAAAACTAAACCTCTAAACAAAAACCTGCAGGAATTTGCTGCCAAAGTTACCTGGAGTTACATTGCAACAGTCTTGCTTTTACCTTTCTTTCTAAAGCATTTTTTGAAAAGAAATTTAATCCTCCTACCTGTTGCTGAGTCTTGTCTGCATGGATGACATCCACATTGATGCCTTCGTAAATGAGCTCATGGAAAAGCTCCTTAGCCCTCTCAATAGACTGTACAAAAACAAGGACTGGAGGAGCAAAACCCTGCAAAAGAATAAGTTCATCTCAGGTTCAAGAGTCCTTTTCCTTGCAGAAACTGAGACACAGATTTGGCCAGTGGTTTAACATGTGCCAGAGAAGTCTCTGAGCTGGGAAATTAGGAGTTTCTGACAGAGCACACAGCTCAGTTCAGCAGGAAGCAGAATGTGCTCAGTCTCTCCAAATACCTTTTTAACAAGCTCTCTCATCGCTGTTAGCTTTCCTGTCTCAGATCCAACAAACAACAGCTCCTGTTCTACTGTCTCTGCTGCAGAGTTCCTGAAATCAGAAATCCAACAGAAATGTGCTCCCATTAGTGTTTTTATATATATATATAAATTAATGTATCTTTTACAAATTAATATATACAAAATTCATAAAATATTACTTGGTGAATGAGAAATACTGCTCAACAAAATTATTTGACCAGTGCACACTCCTAAGATTAACGTTTATTTCATGATAAAGCAATTGGCAAAAGGCAAAGAACAACTCATTCAGTATGTGAGATCTATGTGCCTACACAGTTCTTTTCTGGAGACCAAAAACCTGCAGTACTATGACTAACAACCTCCATAAAGCCAAGCAGGCTGACGATGCAAAGGAAATTTCCCAGGAAATAAAAAAGAACTGGAGAAAGTCCAAGTCCACCTGCGCACCCACCTTGCCCCAACAGACACCAGGACAACGCTGTCCAGGTTGAGCTTGCACCACTCCTCCACGTCGTGGGCGAAGGTGGCACTGAACAGGGCCCTCCTCACCAGGTGGGAGGTGCAGCCCAGGAAGATGGAGGCCAGCTGGTCCCGGAATCCCGACTTCCCGTCCTCAAACAGCTTGTCCGACTCGTCCACCACCAGCCACTCCACACTAGGAACAGGGAGGTTTGCTTTTCAGTACAGCCACCACTTCTGAGTGGCAAAGCCAGATTTGGGACAGGCTCTCCCTACCTGCTCAAGTCTATTGCTGGAGGATCTTCTTTCAGCAAATAAATCAGTCTGTTGGGAGTAGTAACCAGAATATCTATAAAAAGAAAAGAAAAAAATGCAAAATATTGAAAAAGAAAGACACCAAATAAACCAGTCTCATGGGACCCTGAGAAACAGCAGCTCCAACCCAATCTTCCAGAGGTACAGTTTAACAGAGTCCAGGTCAGGCTCACTTCCCATTTCTCCCCTGCCACTCTTAGAGCATTGCACAATAGATCACACGCCTTGAGTGTCACTAACCATCTCCTTAAAACCACACAGCCCAAAGAGAAAGGTCAGTGACATTTTTGACATTTTTAGAAGCACTTCAGTCGTTATAACAGTTACCGAATCTCTTGGAAGACTTGGGCCCAAACTTCTTGGCTGCTTCAGCTGCCTTGTGGATCATGTGTATCCTGAAGCCCGTGCCCTCCGCCAGCTTCACCAGCTCCCGGTGGGTCTGCAAAGGCAGCAGAGGCTGGATTTTCAAACTGAGCTGACGAGCTTTTCCAACCAAAATAATCCCAGAATCACAGAATGGTTTGTGTTCAAGGAGATCTTAAAGATAATCGAGACCATGGGCAGGGACACCTTCCACTAGCCCAGGTTGCTCCATGCCCCATCCAACCTGGCCTTGGACACTTCCAGGGATGGGGCAGCCACGGCTGCTCTGGGCAACCTAATCCTGAAGATACAGCTTCAAACATCACCCTGCATTCAGGGTTAAGAGAAAGCTCTCTGGTTTTCTTAGCATAATAAAATGCAGCTCCCTACCATGCATTATTCCCTTCAAAGTTCTTGCAGGTCTCACTACCACATGTAGCTCCTAAAAGTCCCCTCTGCCATTTGAATAAAAACTGCCCAATGTTGTCCTTTTTATTTCATTTTAATAACACAGCTTCAATATAAAGCTATTCCTTGAAATTCTGCGTTTGGGACAAACAGATAAACCTCTCGTAGCAATCTCGAGTAGGAAAGGAGGTTTTAAGAGCACCTGAGCATTGGGCAGTTTAAAATATGATCAAAGAATCTCGAGCCTCTAATCTAATCATTTAGATTAGACTCAGATAGCAGATATGTACCTACTCCACAGAAGTCAAAGGACTTAAAAAGAAACATTGAAATTATCTTTTTTTCTGATATCTGAGGGTAATAAAGGAAAAAAAAAATATTTACTAGGCTGCTATTTTACTGATTCTGAGTGAAAACTTTGAAATACATCAATTTGACAAGACCTTTCCCCTCAACACACACCTGGCTGGCAAGTTCTCGGGTCGGTGATATGATCACAGCCCTGAATCCTTTGTTCCTGGGCTGTTTCAGATGTGTCAGGAGAGGGATACAAAATGCCAGTGTTTTTCCAGAGCCAGTAGGAGCTGAAGCCAGAAGCTCCCGACCCTGTAAGAAAAACAAGGGGGTTGTATTTCACTAGGGCAAAAAACAAAGCAACAAAAATCACATTCCCTGAAATAACTGATGGTGCAAACTGACCCACAATACCTCAGGAAAAACACATTCCAAGAGTACTGCAGTGGCTAACTTCTGAACTCCGATGCAGTCGATGCATCTCCAAACCTGCCCCAAACACTGCCACGGTCCCAAACTTTGCCAGAGTCCCTGAAACAAGGCACAGTCCCAGAGAACTCACGTGCAGCATGACGGGAATCGCCTGCATCTGGATGGGTGTGGGGGCGTGGAACCCCGCAGCCTGGATGTTCTCCATGATTTTGGGGTGCACTTTGTACTCCTTCTGAAGCTGGTCAAAGGTGGCGATCGGGTCAGGGAGATCTGTTCCCTGAATGTTGATCCTGTGCTGATTCCTGAAGCGATTTATCTACAAGGCAAAAGGCAAACCCTTTCTTTTTAACTTGACACCATAAAGCTAAATATGGATTCACCTTCTGGTTCTTTACCCCACCCTCCTCCCAAGGGGAAATGAATAAATGAATTAATTGGATAAATAAACCTCAACTCCCAGATGAAACAGCCACAGAACCCCAGGAATTTGTTTCTACATCAGAATTCCCTGGTCCCACCTTTTCTCTCCTCAGACGTTCAAGCTTCTCTGCAGTAGGTTTTTTTTCTTTCGCCTCTTCAAGTTTTGCTTCCAGAGAGGACATCCACTTTATTCCATTGTTTTCTGACAGCTCTGGCACTGATGCTGCCCCTGCAAGTTCCAAACAAATTGAAATTTCCGTCAGCAGAATCCAGACAAAAATCATTTGGAGAGAAAGAACACCTCAAATCCCATTTTCTCTCATTCCCAATAAAATTAATGAAGACTCCGAAAGGATGGCAACCACATCCCCGTGTGTCAACGCTGAATCTTGGCCCAGTTACTTGACCAGCTCTGACCCAGGCCAGCCAAGGAACCCTGAAGAACTTTTACTCTGGTAAAATCATCTACGGAACCTGCGGAATTAAAATAAACTGAAACAAGGAAGACATATGAACTTCATCAGGGTCTTCGGCAGTGACAGGACAAGGAGGAACGGCTCTAAGCTGAAGGAAAGTAGGTTTAAATGGGATACTGGGAGGAAATCCTTCCCTGGGAGGGTGGGGAGGCCCTGGCACAGGCTGCCCAGAGAAGCTGTGGCTGCCCCATCCCTGGAAGTGTCCAAGGCCAGGTTGGACGGGGCTTGGAGCAACCTGGGATAGTGGAAGGTGTCCCTGCTCATGGCAGGGGTGGCACTGGATGAGCTTTAATGTCCCTTCCCACCCAAACCACTCCGGGACTCCGGGACGACTCTGCCCGGGATACCCCTGTGTGCATACAAATACCTCGCGTCTTTTTCTTTTTTCTTTTCCCCTCACTGCTTTCTGCCGTTCTTTTCCTCTTGCCCGCCGCCTCTCCAGCGTCCTTCCCTGCTCCATCCTCCTGCTGCTTCACCTCCTCTCCAGCCCCCGCGAGCCCCCGGCCCCCCTCGGCGGACCCCCGAGGTGCTCCCTCCTTGCTCCCGAAGAAGTCGAGGCTCTCCGGGGGCACGCCGCCGCGGTTTTCTCTGAGCACCTGCGGGAGAAGCGGGACGATGCCGAGCCGCCGTGTGCGGGCCCCGCGGGCGGCGCTCCGGAGCCTGAAGCGCGCAGGGGCCCTTCCCCGAGCCCCCCGCGGTGCCCCCTCAGCCCGAAGAGGTGCCCCCTCACCCCGAAGCGCCGCGCGTCACCCCCGAAGCGCCGCAGGTCGAAGCGGGCCCCGGCGCCCAGGCGGCGGAACAGCTCGTGGGTCTCCATGTTGCCCTCCCGGCACCCCCCGCGCGCCCGCCGGAACCGGGGATCACTTCCGGCCTGGCTGCCATGGCAACCGCCCCGCGCGTGCCACGGAGACGCGTTGCCGTGGCAACGGAGGTCAGGCTTCGCTGGGCCGCGGCGGGCCTGAGGCCGCAGCGACATGGGCACGGCTGTCGCGACAGCACGGGGGGCGAAAGCGAGGATTCCTCCCCCTCGGGTGCCTGTCACTCCCTCCGGTCGGGCACCTTCCATTTCCGCTGCAGTCCCGGGGCCTGGGAGGGACTTGACCGGAAGATGTTGTTGCTCAATCACTTTGCTTAATCCTTGAGTTATACTAATACAATCCAGCCTCACAACTGTGCCTGAAGAAAGAAACGCTTGAGGTCATGGCAGGAGCAACCCAGAAACTAGTTTGCCCAGATTAAGATCAGAATTTATTTAATTCATGTATTTATTCATTATGATAAACTGTGAGATCCAATAGTGCAGGTAAATCTATCAGATCAAACAATACAGATATTTTTTTCCTGGTTGTTCTTGAAGTAAAACAAACAGAAATCCAATTAAGCAGCAACAAAAACTATAGAATGTAATAAAGATCTCAAGGGCTAAAGGTTTACATTGCTGAAATCTAAGAGCTCTAAGACACATAGGCAATGGCTGTTTCTGCTGTAACATTCACTACTTTAATAACAAACTCTGAAATGAAAAATTGGGTAAACCTGATCCTCCCCTCTCTGCCTGATTTATAGTGCTTTCTCTGCCAAACTTTTAACTTCCCAGCAGAAGTGGGAGCAGCCACACAGAGCCCTGGGTGCAGAGCACCAGAGCAGTGACGGTTCCCTTGTTTGTGTCCCGAGCGCTGTATTTACAGGGAATAAAGACCCAACTCCGCATCCTTCGTGCTGTTCCCAGGCTGAGGCTCCTGCTCTTCTGCCGGGAGAAGTGACTGTGGTTGCTGTGAGAGGATGGGGAAGAATGTGGAGGCATTTGTGTAACAAAGAACTATAAATCATCTCCAATATCCATCACTCACCAAGGGATGCTGTCAGCAGACTCAAGAGTGAGGAAACGGGGAATACTCTCCTCATCAGTCGACTGGGAAATCCCTTTGTGTGAAGAGGGAGCAGCTCTGCTTCCGAGAAGGCAGTGCCAGGCGTTGGGTGGGCAAAGAGCTGTGTGCCAGGAGTGAGACACCAAAAAATCATGGAATATCCTGAGTTGGAAGGGACACACAGGGATCATCCACTCCAACCCTCGGCCCTGCACAGACACCCCAACAATCCCACCCTGTCCCTGAGAGCATTGTCCAAACACTCCTTGAGCTCCGGCAGCCCTGGGGCCATGACCACTGCCCTGGGGAGCCTGGTCAGCGCCCAAACACCCTCTGGGTCTACCAGGGCTCTTTCCACCCTTCTCCTGTGCTGCTCCTGCTTTGTGAGCAAGGTGACCTCGCAGGGGAGGGCTGCTCTCAGGCGGGCGCTGCAGCAACCCGACAAGGCAAAGGATGACTTGATTTGATCCCTGTAACGGACCCGAACCAGTAAAGCAAAAGCACAGAGTCTCCTCACAGGGAGTTCCCACTCCGTTTCTACCACAGCAAACAAAAAACGTCTGCCAGCTAAAAGAGAGGCATTGATCCCTCAGGCACAGCCACAGCCACACTCAGGAGGGCTGGCAGCATTTATTGCACCAGCTCGTGCCTTTATTTTAAGCCCCTCACCTGGTTGTACGTGCGGAGGAACACGGCCCTTCCACACGTCGGGGTGGATGAAGGTATATCGGAGCAGGGAAGTGCTGGCCTGTGTGCCTGGAGTCGCTGGCAGGATGCCTGGAGGCTGGACTGGGATGTGGGGGAGAGCCCAGGCTCCTGGTTTCATTTGTTATCCTTCCAGAGAGTCCCTGGAACCGCAGCAGCTGATGCACAGCCAGGTACACTCCCGACCCCAGCGCAGCCCTGTCCCTCTCCAGGGGCTCGGGGAGCTCTGCGGCGGGGCAGAGCAGCCCAGCTGAGATGTGCTGGTCGCATCATCGGGCTGTGCCCAACACATGGAGCTGAAATAAAACCCCGTAAGATGGCAAAGCAAATCAGCTGAGCACATTTATTCCATCACGTGCACACCCAGATCAAAGATCCCTCCCCGCAGCCCCGGGCTCCCCGCCTGAAAAAACCAACACCTTCCCCGTGTGTGTGTTCGTTTGTTCCACAGGTGTGAGGCAGGAATTACAGGGCAGCGGGACTCGTGCACATCTGCCCCCCACGTCCTGCCCTCCTGCTACATCATCATCACTAATATGCACATAACAGTCAATTAGCCTGGCTGGGCGCACTGCTGACCTCTGATCCCTGCTGTGTCCCCCGATCCATTACCAGCCCTCAGCCCCCAGCTCTCAGTATGAATTGATGTAGCCCCCATTCTCTTGCGGCACAGAAACATGCGTCCTCATTCATCTGTCCACTTCCACTTTCTGTTCCTTTGTCCTCCCCTTCTGTTCCCTGTGTTGCTTAACCTGGTCACCACTTCTTGACCCCACATCCTCGTCCCTCCCAAGGGTGTTGTAATCCCGACCGCTACCAAAAAAACTTTTACTTTTTTTCCTCTTTACTCACATCTTATTTAGCAAAAAATGGTTTCCAGCAGTGTGGGAGCTTTGATCCCCTCTTCAAGAAATCCTTGCAATGTTTTTTTAAAGACTTTCTTTCTAAGGCAAATGAATTCTTCATAAAGGGGGAAATGGTGTGCCGGTTGGGCTCTGTTCATTTGAGGAAGACAAATGATCTGTTTTATTACTTGAAAAGCATAACAGTTGAGTGTGTAGATTTGTGATTTATCTGTGATTAAGATTCCACTTGAGCAGCATATTAATTACAGAGAGAAGAATTAATTTTGCTGAATAGAAAAGTAAAATCAGAGTTTCTCGAGTTAGAAGATAACATAGACTGCCTGAGGTTCAGGGTTTGTGTGGCTCTGCATTACACCTACACTAGGACAGGACAACTCTAGGGGGTTTTTTGATTTTCAAGTTTTATCCCTGGGTCAGAGAAATAAAGTCCAGGGGGTCAGAGCCTTCTCCCTGCTGGTGGCTCCCACAGCACTCCCCTTCTGGCTCTGCTGAGCCCATTGTGCTTCTCCTAAGCCCCAGGGCTGCATCAGGACCTGCAGCACCTACAGCAGGGGCAAAGGACCTTCCAGGATTAAATGAAGCTGCTCCCTGTGCCAGCCAAGCCCTGCAGCCCCTGGGAACATCAACCCTGAGCTTTTATTTACCCGTGTGGTACAGGCCGTGGCTCAGTCTGTTCGCACCAGGTGTTGAACCTGACCACATGCAGTGAAACCAAACTCCTTCCTTCCTCCAAGTGTCAGTCCCTTGTCCCCAGAGGACCCAGGGTGGTGTCTTGCCCATCTTCCCTGTGGGGGAGATCTCGCCACACTCACGGGGGAAGGAAAGTGAGAGACTTGGGCACCTGCCTGTGAGGGACCTTCGGGGAGCAGACGGTGTGGAGCAGCTGGGGTGGTTTGCTGGGACTGCTGTGGTGGGTGTGCAGGGATGGACCTGCTGGTGCTCACAGGTGGAGAGGCAGCCCTGGCCCATCCCTGTGGGATGTGGAGCACTGCACACATTGGCCTGTCATGGCAGAGGGTCGGGATATCAGGATACCAAGGCTCCCTGATGAGCCCCCAGATTTGCAGGTCCCTTGGCTGCTGGGGGAGGCCGGTGCAGGGCAGTGCAGCAGCAGGTGTGGAAGCCACAGCACCTGGAGCTGCAGGAGCAATCAGAGATGCACTGGAGCAGGCAGATCTCCAGACACTGAGTGCATTTTAAAGTGCTTGTCTGCAGTGCATTGGTTCAGGACAGTAAACTCTTACAGTGCTATTCTGCTGGTCTTTATGGCTCACATCTCTGCCCCCATCACATTTTCACAGACTTGTGAAGACCTCCTGTGAGCACATCATGGACACCCCACGTCATCAGGAGATGGGATCAACACCACACTCCCCGGCACAGGGATTCCTCCGGCTCCGTGTACCTGCTCCCGCGGCCAGACCGCAGCAGGGAGCTGGCAGCGCCTGCAAACAGCCCAGCCTCCCAACACAAGCACTTTCTGCATTCCTCTGTGTACTCCTCAAACTCTGCCACCAGCCCAACCAAATCCTCTCAAAGGCTTCAAAGGGCAGAGCCTGTTTGCTGTCCGCAGGGAATGACAATGCTTTCCCTTTTGACCTGTGGCGCAGGACGGCAGCGCCGGCACCGCTGGGCAGCCGTGTGCGGGATGCACCGGTGGGGAGCACAGCCCCAGCCTCTGCACAGCCCCACACCACTGCTGCTGCTTTTCCTGCTGAGATTTCCAGCAGATCCAGCCATCTGGCTGGACTGGCAGAACGAGTCTGGAAAGCCCGCGTTGAGCCGGTGCTGTTGCGCAACTGCGCCTTCCGTGTGCACTCACACCAACGGCGCTCGTAAAGCTGCTGGAACTGCTCCTTGTACTTCGGTGAGTTTGGAAAGGCCGGTGTCTTCCCAGCCAGCAGGACCTCTGCTCCTCCACGGGGATTACCTGGGACTTCCTCAGCGATCCATGTTTGCTGCCGGACGATGTGAGCCGGCCTGGCTGCAGCCCAGCCAGCACCAGAGCCCTGGGATGGCCCTGGGGCCCCAGCACCGCCCTGGCAGTGAGGTCTTCACCATCCCCAGGCTGCTGTCACGCACCTGGGGACAGGGGCCACAGCACCAGGTGCCCCAAACCTCAGCCAGCAGCCAGCATACAGTGTTCTCTCCGGTCAGGGTTTCCGTGGCTCTGTTCCTCCCACAGTGACGGAGGTGATACATGCCAAGGAGCCCCGATCGTGGCTGCAGCCCCTGCCGAGGGCTCCTGCTCAGGGATTGATAAAGCCCTATTGTGGCTCTGGGGCACGTGGAGTGGGTGACTCAGCTGGTTTTGACTCAGTGACTTCACTGGCAGCACTGAGGGTGCTGCAGCACAAGCAGGAGGCAGTCAGGGCATGAGATTTACCCATCCAGTCAGGTGGCACCAGCTGGGCACTACTCTGGAGGTAAAGGAGAGGTCACGCTCCTGCCCAGCCCTCCCACATCCACCTTCACACCTCTCAGAGCTTCCCCCTGCCTGTCCCCTCACCCACAGCCTGTGCAGAGATCCGCTACAGCCCTGACCCTCACTGTTATCCCCTGGACTCAACAGAGCTGGAATTTGGAGGATTTTTCCTTTGTGCTCACACCTGCACTTCAAATTAAATGCAGCCCCGTTCCTGTGCCCTGCCATGAAGGAGCCTGCAGTTCACATGAAGACAGACTGCTAAAGCCTCGTGGCAGCCCATGGATCCTCATGTGCAAGGAATTCCCTTATAAGCAGCTCTGAACTGTAAAACAATCACTCAGCCCTGTAAAACTGTATTGGCCATAAATGAACTTTGTCATGGCCCTGCTGGTTTCTTTGCTCCATAACAACTGCATCACGCACAAACACAACGTGCCCAACAACAACAGGAGGAAAAAATACCTTCCAGGAGCCTCATTTGACATGACACTGTATTTTCCAACAACTTACTGAGGTAACCAGGGCACTTGCAGGAGCAAACACCTCACCCAGGGCTTCTCCAAGCAGGGTGAGGTCTGGCCAGGGGCAACCCGAGCCCAGCTGCTGCAGAGGCTGCTCTGGAAAGTAGGTTTTGGGTGGTATTTACCACCCAGAAATGTTTTCTCAGCCAGAGGGTTAAATCCAAATCAGGGGATCCTTTCTCCCCATGAAGGGATGTGTAGCACCCACAGCATCCTTAGCAGTCCATGGGGGCGTTCTCCCTTCCGGTCTCCTGCCATTCAGGGTGAGTGACAGCACAAAACACACTGTTGGACAACTTCATAAATTCACAAAAGTGAATTTGGGAAAGTACCATCTGTTCTTAATCATTTGTTGTACTTACATTACTGAATTTATCCTGTCTGCTTTATCCCACTCTGCTCCAGTCACCTACTCCACACCTGTCTTTGGATGGATCCTATGCCCTTTTCCCCAGTTTTCTTTTGGCTCAGTCCCCGCTCCTTCATCAAGTCCCTCTCTGGTGGGGTCAAATCTCAAAGTCTCCTTTTCCCTAGGTTTCCACTTACCTTCCCTGCAGAGCTTTCTGGAGAGCAGCACTGATCCTGAACCACTCACACAAGAGTGCTTCACACACAGTTTTCACACCCTAAGCTCCATCCTTTCAGTCTGTGACTCTCTTAAAGCTGGTGCAGAAATCAAACCCCAGAAGGTAAGCACTCCCCTTGGGGCATCAGCTCAGCTGCAGCAGGTTATCTGCCACTCAGGGGCCTTGGAAAGGACTTACTGAGCAGGAAGGTGCCAAGGGGATCTCACAATAAAACATGCATCTTGTCTCTCCAACTTCTGCTGAAAGAGAGCATCACTTCCAAGTCTGCATGAAAGGGACTGAGCAGTCTTCATGACTCCAGTATTTGTCTGGGGCAGCTAAAATTCACAAACTCCATGGGAATGTTTTTGTCAGGGTGCCCTGCTCCAGCTGTAAGGATGAGCTGTAAGGGTGAAGCCAAGAACCTTTCCCACAGCAGCCCACACTTAACTTCTGAAAAAAATGGGTACCAAACCAAAACCAGCTATTTTTGAAGGTGTTTTTAAACCCCACACCTGCCCTGCACTGTATCTTCAGCAGGGTTCCACCCTTTCCCACTGCTATGCTCTGAGTCACTCAGCTCTGTTAGCTCTCCACAATCAAAGATCTTCAAAAGCTTTTCAGCCACCAGAGCACACCCTCCTGCCTCCCCCTGGTGCTTTACTGACCACCGGCTCAGCATCCAAAACGGACGGGGCTTGCCTTTGGCACTCAGCTCCTAATTGGTTTGCTTAACACGCTGCTGCTAAAGTTAGCAGAGAATGAGGAATAAACTGTGCTGGACGAAGGGCAGCATCGTTAGGGCATCGTTAGGAGGGTGAGGACACGGGCCTCCCCAGCTCCCAGAGCCTCCTGCTATCTTTGGCTGATACCTGGGGATTCACAGGAAACGCTTGATTCCCCACATTCAGGCAGGTACAAACAGAGAGCGGCACTGCAAGGGACATCAGGGGGACATGTCACTGCCACCAGCCTGCCAAACCACTGCAGACGATGACTGTGGAATCTACAGAGCACACAGCAGCAAGGATTCAGAAGAAATGGTGTTTAATTATGGTATACATTAAATTAAATGTCATTCTGAATATTGGTCTCCAATTCCTGATGACTTCTTATTCACCACAGGACAACTCCTCTCAGTCTCAGTGAGGGTGAGGGTCCCACTGCACTAGACATTGGACAAACAGAGCCAAAGAGACTTTCTCAGCCCAAAGAAAGCATCCAGTGTTTTTCTTTTTGGCAGTGGTCATCAGTCCACAGGTACTTCTGCTGCTCTCCATCTCTCTAAATCCCTCTCAGCAGTTGGCACATGCTGAAGTTGATGAAGAATCAGCATAGCTGGGGAGCATTAGATCCATTCGCAGAGGGGAGCAGGTACGGAGGAGCTCGTGTCTCATGGCGGGGAGATGAGGCCTTTGACAGCTTCCGTGGCTTTGGGAGGTAGGACTTGGGCCCCCAAAATCCTTCAGGCCTCTGGTGTCTGTGCTCAGCAGGTGCCTGAAGGGCTGGGTTGTGGGATCATTCCCAAGCTGGAGATCTTGCTGTGGAGCTTTCCATCCAGGAGCTGTTGCGGGATGAGACGGGGCAGGCAGCTGGAGTATTCACACCACAGCCCAAATCCCATCCATCCAGCACCTCGGAGGGGACTGCTCGAGGACGAGAGCACTGTGTGCATCGATAAGGGTGGAGCCAACAAGGCTCATCATCAACTGCTAAAGGTGGAAAGAAGCCACCTGTACTGGCCGTTTACTGGGGCAGGAGCTGGGCACCCAAACCCTCGTGCACCCCGAGGGAGGAGGAAAGGGAGACAGTCTCTGAACCCCACCTGAATTTCTTGCAGCCTCATTCCCCTCTGTGGCACCAAATGCTACAGGCTCACCTGGACACTGCCAACACTGAACGCTTCCCAACAGGCTGGATGTGCTCACCAGGCTGCTGAGTCCTTCCCCACGCCACCAGAGTCCCTCTGAGAGTCCTCAAAAGCAGGAAAGCTGTACTGGCAGTTTTTTTCCCGCATGGATCATCCAGGTCCTGCCGGGGCTCTGCTCAGCTTGCCCTGTGCCCTTCCTTCACGTGGGATGTCACCGTGCAGGGGACACGTGTCTGCCTGTCCTCCCCCAGAGCAGAGCCCAGTGCTGCCTGACCAGTGTCCTTGCCTAGGCCCAGCATTTGAATTAATTCATTTAAAGGAAAAAGAGAAATACAAAACCAAAACCATCCTCAGCTGTGACCTTTACCAAAAAAAAAACAAAACGGAACAAAAAACAAACAGGATAAAGAGAAGATATTCTGGACCAATATATACAGATGAGGAATTGCACTTAATTACAGTAGTTTTACATCCATTGGACAAAATTTACTTCTTTTTTATATAAATCTCTATGTATAGGAGTGGGGAGGGGGGAGGATGGAGCAGACTGTACCTCTATTTACAGTTCAATTGGCTCAGTTCAACAGCACATGCATTTCCTCCCTCCAAATGCCAAGTAACAGACCCCAGTCCCTCTCAGTCCGTCTGGTGGAGGAGGACAACTTCAATATGATCCATCTTCCCCTTCTGCCTGTTCCCAGCACAGCTCGTGCCTGGTCCCTCGGGAGAGCCAGCGGCCTCTTGGAAGGCGAATACTTGAGAATAAAAAAATCCCCAAGACACGTCTTGGAAACACTGCGTGGAGGGAAGGAGAGGCTGGGCCCGGCTCCGGGTCGGGCTGTCGGGCTCCTCGCTGCGGCGCTGGGCTGTGCTCTGGCTGGCGGCTCCCCGGGCTCGGAGCGCGGCTCGGCCGGGATGTTGTGGAAAATAAGATCCCGTTGCTGTGTGCCAAAGCAGCGAGGTGTGGAGCATCACCAGGCTTGCAGGGGACACTGCGGAGGGAGAGAGAGCAGCACGGTGACCGGCAGGCAGGGAGGGAGGAGGGGGAGAAGGCAGCACCGCGGAGGGGGGTCGTGGGGGCACCGCAAAGCATTTGGAGGCATCACCTCCTGCACCTCCCTGGGACCTCGGTGGGGCCACACAAGCCCTCCCCAGCACCCCTGAGGGGGAGGCAGTGGGAAAACACTTTCTGAGCCAGCTATTGCCACCCCCTCCCAAAAATAATAAAAAAGGGCCTGTTTGTGCCCAGGCTGTTGCAGAGATTGTGCCAAGAGCAGCCAGGCGTGAGGCTGAGCTCGGCTGGGGTGGGAATGGGGCCGGGGCCTCATCGCTGTCCCCCAGCACTGCTCCCACCTCCAGGGAAGGAGCTGAGCACCCACCACCACATCCATCTCACCGCTGCGGACCCTTCCCCATCCCTCGGGGTCCCCCACCCAGGGTCCCCCCAGCCAGCAGTGGGTGGGGGGCTGGAGGGCGGGTGACCTTGTGGGCTGGAGCGCACAGCAAACATCGTAAGGCAGAGATAAGGAGACGCCAGGAGCCTCCCTGACATGTCATTAGGGACGGGCCACAGCTATCAGGTGTTTGCCAACGTAATAAACATGGTGGCTCGGCCTCAAGCGTTGTCAAAGGAACAGGGAGGTATTTGCCCCTTCCAGGTCTAAATAACAACATCTGATAAGAGATCCACAGCATGTGAGGGGAGAGCTGGGGGGTGATCAGGGACCTCCCTCCAGCCTCTGTCCCCTGACAGGACTGGGAGCAGCCACCTCCACCACAGAGAGTGTTTTGGGGTCTGGTGGGGGCTGTGGGTACAGAAGTGCTGCTGGGAATGACGGAGGCTTTGCTTTATGGGAGAATGCCTCTCCTCTAGCAGGGGGTGCTCAGGGAGCAGCAGCAGCGCAACCCCCAGATTTGGGGTCTCACGTGGGCTGTGAACCCCCACGGTTTATCCGGGTGCTCCCACCAGCAGCACCCAGCCCTCGCCCAGCAAACTGCACCCCGAAAACTGCAACTCCCTGGGGATCCAAGTGACTCTCCTGGCCTCCCTGGCCACCTCAGATGAGCCTGTCGTGTCAGGAATCCTTGTGCCCAGGAGCGCCTGCCTTATGCCGAGGCAAAGTGTGGAAGGAGCCAGGGGATGGCCCCCAGTGTCCTCAGCCAGTGACAGAAACCCAAATCACCAAAAATATTCAGGTATTTGAGCCATTTTGGGGCATGAGCAGCATTTAGGCCCCCCTCAGCTGTCTCTGTTGCACTTCCATTCACCCCTTGCTAATGAAACCAATGACCACTGAGAAAGAAATCAATGATCAAAGACAAATGTCTCCAGCTTTGGCTTGGACATCAAATGGTTGGTAGGAAAAGAGACCCTGGGGGCTGGGAGGCTTCGCTGGGGGGGGATTTGTGTGGGGAGACAAGGAGTCCTGGCACTTGCAGGACTGGCGTGTGCTTGTTTATCAAGTACAGGGGGGATAAAGGGGAGGTGGGTTCCCCTTTGCCACAGCAGATGAAGGGTCCTGGCCCCATCTCCCCCCTCCTGAGCAGCGAGACCTCCTCCTGCTTTAACTAAAGTGCGCAGGAGGGACAAACCCACGGGACCCCCCACCCTGGGCAGCGTGGTGTCCAGGCAGGGTGGGCGCAGCGTCCAGGCGGGCAGGGGGATGGCTGGGCACCATCTCCCTGCCAGGGACATTTCCTGTGTGCCCAGGGCTCTCCAGCCCGGCATCAAAGGCAGGAGAGCTCGATTAATCAGGGGCAGTTCGGGCTGAGCGCGCAGCAGATGGGCCGATAATACCGCATGGAGGAAATGGTGCTCCGAGGGGCGGCCGTGCCTGACCGACTCACCCCGAGACCTGCAAAGCGTGGGACCCCGGGGGGAGGGGGTTTATCATCCCTTCCCAAGTCCCCCGAACCCCTCTGGGCAGCCCCTCTCCCAGTGTCTCCCCTTTGCAGCCCCAGCCCCTTCCTTCATCCCTGCCGGGCACCCACAGGGGGTCTCACAGCGATCCCACGGGGGTCTCACAGCGATCCCACGGGGGGGTCTCACAGCAATCCCACACTGTATTTACTCTGTGCTCATTGCAGACATTTTTTTCCTGTCCCCTGTCAAACCTCGGTAAGAAAGTTTATCTGAATGCAAGTTCAAGGCTCCCTCTTATTTATCTAGCGATCAATAAGGGCCACATATTTCCCACAGTCCCCAGAGCTGGCTCTCAGAAAGGGACTATTGTCTGAAGAAAGCCTCACACACCTGATTTGAACCAGGATAAGTCCGGCCTTACACCTGCACTGGGCAGATGATAAAGGTTTATGGGCTGGCGGGTCAGGGCACATCGGAACAACTCCTCTGCTTGGCTCCAACCTGGGTCAATCCCCCTGGACACAGGCAGCAGAACGTGCTTGGTCCGACTCTCTCAGCCCAGTTTGTATCCCAGTAGGATGCTCCCACCCTCATGTAGTGGCCCCAGGGATGAGCACAGCCTGGCTGGTACCACCAGGCACTAAGACTAAGCCCCAAATCCCCATCACACCACTTGCAAGCAGGTTTTTTGGAGATTATGAAGGGTCTGGGATGGGGTTCTCAGCACCAAGGGCTCATCCTCAGATGCCCATGCAGGTGCAGCACAGGCAGCAGGACGGGGTCTCTGCTACTTCCACCTCCGCCCCCATACCCAGAGGGGGAGAAGTCCCATTCCATCTTCCCATACCCACCCTGCTCCACCTCAGCCACCTCTGCAGGGCCATTACCTGCTTACTGGAAGACATGTTGGTGAGTGTGCTGATGCTGCTGGTATCCGTCACCACCATCGCCGAGGGGAAGCGGGAGGTGTGGGAATACTGGGGAGGCTCCTGTTTGTGTGTATACACTGCGGAGAGGAGGGAGACAAGTCAGGGAACAGCCACCCACAGCCCTCCCAGAGGGGCAGAGCAGCCGAGCACTGCACAGCACAGCACAGCAGATCCAGGGACCTGCTCCAGGCATCGTGGAAACATGGATGAGATAAAACAAGTCATGGGAGGAACCCACCACTTGCTTCCAGACCACTTCATTCTCTGGCAGCAGCTCACCCAAGGAGCAGGTCACTCAGGGAAAGAGTGGGGACTGAAGAGCTGTGGCTGGATCAGATGGATGGCCCAAGAGAAGGAAAGGGTGAGGCTGTACTGAGCATCTCATGGGCTGGTACCCACAGGAGAGGGGCAGCAGCCAAGGGTACCAGCTTGGGCAGGGCAGAGCAGGAGGAGAGCACAAGCTTGTTTCCCATCTGAGTTAATTTTCAGGGCCCTTCGCAGCTCCCCCCGACCCTTACTGTGTGAGTTCTGCAGCTGGGTCACGGTGGCCATGAACGGCTGCTGTGTCATGTGGCCGGGGGACTGCTGCATCAGCGGCTGCTGGTGGGGGCTGTGGAGCTGCTGGGAGAACTGCACGGGCTGCAGGGCGGCCAAGCTGCCAGCTACGCTGTTGATCACGGGCACGCTCTGCGCCTGCGAGGTGTTCAGGCCTGGGAGGAGGGAGAGAGCACAACGGGCACGTCAGTGCCGGCAGGAGCGGGCAGTGTCCCCCTCCCCACCACGGGAGAGGGGGTGGAGGTGAGCTGGGGATGGCACTTACTCTGTGCGATGGCCATGACTCCCGAGAGCGGCGTCATGATGAGGTTCTGGGACTGCTGCGGGTTGTGGTGGGACAGGCTGTGGATGTTGGTCAGGGTGCTCACCGGGGGCAGCCCACCCCCTGAAACAGAGATCTGCCAGAGAGCAAGGCAGGACAGGCACCGTCAGAGCACTGCCAAAGGGGTGCTCCCCCCTCCACTTCAGCAGGGAGACCGGGGGGGATCAGCAAAGTCCCCTCCCAGAGGTGAGCAGGCACAGCCCCCACTGGCCCAGGGTGCAGACCCTGCTGAGGCACCTCAACTTCGTGTTAACAAACAGCAAAGCAGCAGCAGGGAAGGACTGTGCTGGCACTGGCTTCCAGCTCCACCAGAGCACAGCACCAGGACATGGCACATCCTGAGCCTTTGCCATTTTGTTCCCCGCGCTCTGCCCTCGGGGACAACCGAGGACTCTCAACACTCATTAACTTCTAACCGTCACACTTGTAGGGGAAAGTGGGACATAGAAACTCGGGAGGGTGAAGGAAAGAGACAAAAAGCAGATAAAAAAGGCCTCATGGTGGTGATCTCAGTCACCAATCTGGCTGGTCACCAATCTCACCAGGATACTGGTGAGACGGGGCGGGCACACTCGGCCAGAGCCAGTGCCCAGGATTTCGGGCCAGCGTTTAGGGATCAGACACAAAGGCACTTGGCGTGTGCTGCGAGGACTGGAGCTGGTCCCCAGGAACAGTGGAGGCTAAGTGCCTTAATTCTTTAATTGCTGCACCTTCTCCTAATCCCTCTCATTAGCCCTCTCGCACTGAGACCTCGATCCCGACCCAGAGCCATCCCTGTGGCCCTCCAGGTGACATTTCTGGACACTAGTTCCGAGCACCTTGTTTATTTTCCACATGTGAGTCGGAGATAGCAACTGAAACAAATCCATCAATAAATTCCAAAGCCCGGGAGTGACTCATATTTCCTGATCCGGTATTTTCCACTTTCAAAGTCTCTTCAAGGCCAGGT
This sequence comes from Cephalopterus ornatus, assembly GCA_013396775.1. Classification (NCBI taxonomy): domain Eukaryota; kingdom Metazoa; phylum Chordata; class Aves; order Passeriformes; family Cotingidae; genus Cephalopterus; species Cephalopterus ornatus. The sequence goes on along the minus strand of VZRE01014241.1, from coordinate 86,604 downwards.
TACACCACACTCGGCTGCACAAGTCAAACAGCTCAAGGCAAGCACACGCTGCTCGCCCACAGCCTGGGCTCCTTTCATAGGGTGTTTAGCCCCAGAGCACTGCACCTGGATTGTGCATGACTGGAGAAGACCCTCCAGACACTGGACCCCGAGGGGAAAAGCCTCTGGCACTAGCACAGCTAAGGGAAACACTGGAGCATGAAAGAGTGAGCCACCAAGGATTTCTGGAGCCTTAGTAAGCTCTTTCCTCAGAGCTCTTTCCTGAAAGATGCAGCAACTTCCTTGGCAGCTCCTTGTTTCATGTGGGGCATTAAAGGCACATGTTTACTTACTAGAAACCACAGCCTACAGCATATTTCTATTAAATCACTTGCAAGCACTAGCTAGCCCTGCCTAAAGATCAGAGATAAGCTGGCAGGGCTGCACTGTGCCGCGGTCCTGCCGGTCCCCGACGGGCTGGGCAGCGTCTGTGCCGCGGGGATAACTCAGCAGGGCTGTTCCTGCCCCTCGCCAGCGCCTGCTGCGCTTTACCAAGTGGCTTTTCCCAGTTTAATCTGCTCCCTTTCCTTCTCCCGTGCTGCCCAGCCCCTTCCATGGGTCCCTCCCACTGGTCCCAGGAGCTGGCAAGTGGGCGCTGGCAGCCTCTGCCACAGAGCTTGGCATTGCCTCGTCCTCAGGGACCCCCACCCCGGCCACATGTGCTGCTGCTGCCACCACCTTCATCCCTGACTCATTTTATGGCTTCAAGGCTGATGGTTATGAGGCTCAACACACCCTTGGGGCGATATGGGTGTGCTGGGGCAGAGGCAGTGGGCTGGGGGGGCTGTGGTTTCACTCTGAAATGTCCCCCTGGCTTGGTGGGGGACACTTGGCTTTGCAGAGTCAGTGTCAGAGCCCAAGGGGCTGCACAGAGACCCTCACTAGCCAGAAGGGAAGGCACATTGAAACAGTGCCATAGCTGAGGAGGGGACAATGAGCCCTTCCACGGCCACCTGGTTGTGCCAGGAGACCGACGCGACAGCCCAGGAGCGCCAAGCCTCTGAAAATGGAAGTGAAAACCCGGGAAGAGCCGGCTTGGCCCCGTCACCCAGTGCCATGTTTGACTTTCGTTTTCAGCAGGAAAAATAAACTCCTCCCAGAAAAGCAGCAGCTGCACACAAACCTCTGCCAGCCTGGATGGGCTGTGCTCTCCTATCACATCCCATCCCACCCTGACCCCAACCCCTGTAGCCCTCCTTGCCCTGCTCCTTCATCCACTCCTCCAAAGGGCTTTGCACCAAGCAGGCACCCAGAGGAAGGGGCACACATTGGAAACCCAGCCCAGCCCTGCCATGGCCCTGCAGCACTGGATGGGGAGGTGTCCAGCACCAGAGGGACACCGATGTCCCATCTCCACTCCTGCCATGCTGCTGTTTGTAGCTCTGCCCAGCAAAGCCCCTGCAGCAGAGGCCCGAGGACATGGGGAAGGGGACGGGGAGAGGCAGGAGCTCCAGGGCTGGAGCCAGCCCTAGTGGCTTTGATGCCCTGGGGCAAGAATGTCCCCGCTTGCAAGGAAAGCGCTTCCCCAGCCAAATCCCAGACCTGGGAGGGCTTAGGGAAAAAGTAATGAATGAGCATTTTATCAATACCATGTCACTGGCAGGGGAAAGCAAACAGTGATCCACCCAGGGCGTTCAATCCGCGGGGCGTGCGATCAATGAGCCCCGCGCGGGGCTCTCCCAGATCCATGGGCCGTGCCGGGAGCACACGGAAAACACGCCGTGTCCCGGCGGGGCGCGGGGCGAGCACTACCTTTGAGGCGGGCGGCGGGGGCCGGCACCCGCGGCCCCCACAATGCCCCATTGTTCGGCGTGGGCCGCGTGTGAAACCCGGGGAAAGCGTGTTTGCTTTGCCCGCTGGGCCCTCTTATCTTATCAGCGCCGCCGCCACAATGGGCCAGGTGTACTCACCATTTTACCGTCGGGCGAGAGCAAACCGTGGCCCGGGTCCAAGCCGGCCGGGGAGACCTGCTGCAGGACCGCCTGGCTGGTGGTGACCATGGCACCGCTGCCGTGGTGGCTGATGGCCCCCGAGGACGCCGCCTCGCCGCTCGCCGCCTGGCTGTACCGCACCCCTGCAAAACACCACGCACCGGCATCACCCACGGGCACCGCAGGGGTACCCCGGCTGTGCCGACCCCCTTCTGAGAGCTCCCTGCAAGGGGGACCCTCCACCCTCCCGCAGCGTGTGTGGCACAAGGATGCAGACGGGCAAACCCCTCAATGGCACCCTTGAATGAAACCGGGAGGGACAGCACCGAGAAACGTTCCCCTTCCTCCAGTGCTGCTTCCCAGCTTCGCCCAGACCCCATCTCCTGAAATTACAGCGAGGGGAGGATGCTGAGCGCCCACCGGGGCTGCAATCCCACGCTGCCTACAGGCCCTGATGCCACAGGGGGAAAAGAGACCTGGGCCAGCAGCCCAACACCCGTCTGCACTCTTGCGCTTTCACGTGCATAGTTCGCACCCCTTGTGCAAATCCTTGTGATGTCCCCATGGCTCTCAGACTCCGGCCTGGGGACCCTGAGGTGTGGGAAGTGACTCTGCATCCTCCAGCTCATCCCTCTGCGAGCCTCTCCCAGGTCCCCGCAGCCCCCGGCCATCCCGACTGTCCAGCTCACAGAGTGGTGGCTCCCACTGTTTCCTCAGGTCCTTCTGCATCCGATTCCCTCCTGACACCCTCTCCCCAAGTGTATGATTAACAGGTCACCGCAGGAAGGCAGAAGGACCAGACACACACCAAACCCCAGATCAGACCCCAGCCCACCCCTGCCCAGAAGGGAAATCTGGCTCGAGCACAGGTCTTCTATATAAATATATTTAATGTGGCTAAAGCACCCTGTACTGATAACCATATGATCAGCCACGTGTCATGGAAAGGCATCCACAGATCACAAATAATTAACCGAGGAAAACCCATCGGAAACAAAAGCGTCTTTTACGGGGCTGCCTTGACGACTACGGTGAAAAGCCATTTATTAGGAGGAGTCCAGCACTGTGCTCCCAGCCGGGTTCACTGCCCTGGGATCGAAGCGATGGATGAGGGGCAGACAGCCCGCAGCTCTCCTGGGGAAGAAAACTACAGCAAAGCACCTTCCCAACTGAGAGCACCATGAGCATCATCCACCCGTGACCCCCGGCCACTGCACAGCGGTGTTGGGGACAGCTCCCAAAATGACCATCATCCGGGGAGGTTCAGCCCGTGGACACTGCCAGTGGTGCCTCGGCTGTCCCAGCCCAGCATGGACACTCCCACCTACAAAACCCACCCCAGGAAAGCATCTTCCTCCTGGCACTTTGGGATGTCCTCCCAGGAGCCTGAGGGGAAGAGCTGATGGTGGCTGGCTTGGCGAAAGGTGCTCTAAGGGCTACTCTAAAATTAAACTCTGAACCAAGGAAAAGGAAAGAAATAATAACTGGAGCCCAGGAGCTTTCCACCAGCTCCAAAAGCATCTGCCCAAGCGGAGACGGCCACCCACACCCTCCACCAAAACCACAGCAAATCCACTCCGTAATCACCTCCGAATATTCCTCATCAGCTGGTTAAACATGTCCCACAGATAGGAATCTCCCCACGATGTCTGGTTCCTGATCATTTCCCAGCAAACCCCTTTATCCCTGATAATAAAAGAATGTCCTCTGGCAGGTGGATATTTGCTGGCCCGAGTGGACGTCCCTGCCGTGCACAGGGTAAACATTACTCAACCAGGGCACTGTCACACACATTCTTCCCGCGGCCCCGGCCTCGTGCAGAGGGTGCTTCGGCCGCCGGGCCCGGGATCCCGCGGCGCTGGTTAAACAATAGGAGGGGAGATAAAATAAAGCCCTTTCTTCTGGGCACGATCTGGAAGATAGACGGGAGCACAGGCACCTCCTCTTGGAAAGGAAATCAGGGTTTCTGCTGTCTTCAAGCTCTTTTGGGTTCAGTAAGAACAAAAAGAAAAAAAAAGAAAAGCCCATTTTAAACCCCAAATCATGCCATATCCAGCTGAGGATGTTGTAACTCATGAGCCTAGACAGCCGAAGTTATGAAGTTGGCTTTAAAACACACGAGAGGTTAAAAGCTGATTTTCAAGCTTTTCCTTGCAACACCAAGGAGGAGACTTTGATTGTTTGAGGAACAATAACCAACCCTGAGATTCCCAGATAGTCTGGAGACTGAGATTTTGGATCTCTAGATAAAACCGTTGAAGACTCCGAGTCCTGATGAAGTTTAACTGTCCTGAGGAGTGCGAGGCTGGGCTCTGGGTCAGTGACAGTGGTGACACCATCCAGCCCCATTAGGACCCTCCTGTCATGGAGGCAGGGGCTGTGCTGGTGGGGGGATCCTGAGTCCCCCAAGCCTGTGAGCACTCAGCTCTGCCCAGAAACCACTTGCTGGGCAGGGAAAAGCCTTCTGCCAAGGCTTGCTTTAGGAAGCCATCAACTATCCTGTCTTGGGGTTTTCCCATTCCTAGAATGGGATGGGTGCTATTATTTATATGCCCCCAGGGCTGGGTTGGAGTTGGGCAGATCAGATAATTAACACTGGGAAACCAGCAGCAGGCATTGTTGCTGCTGTCACTGCTGTGACACATGGAGCTCCCTGGTGATGGTACCACCTTCCCTCCCAACTCCACGGGCTTCCCAGCAAACCCTCCTCAGCACCCTCTGCCATCGCAGGGGTCACCGAGCCCTGGGATCCAGCCTTCCCCCTGCAGCACAACCTCTGGGACCCCCCCACTGGACCCCCCCAGCCAGGGTGAATGCACAGGGATATGTCCAGGATTCCTCCCGGAGCAAGTTGGGGTCCAGGGTTTATGAGCCAGGGCTCAGACGGCCATCAGAGCAGCTCCTGCTGCTCTCCTGCGCCTCCACAGCTGGAAGCAGCCCTTGTGCAAAGAGATTTATTCCCCTTCAGCCTCTCCCCACAGCTGCTCAGGAGAGGAGTCTGGATGGGGATCACCAGGAATGGGTCTGGCCGTGGAGCCTGCCCTCCTCAAGGCTTTTTTCTTTACTGGAGCTACAGCCATAATATAACAGTCTGTTTATGGGACCCGGCCATTGTGTGGCCCCTGAGCTGCACAGCCTGTGAAATGTTTTACTGCTTTCCCCTGTTCCAGACAAGCCACAGGGTCCGGCTCCCGTAGCCTTAACCCAACAGACGGGGACAGGCGGCGTGACAGCCCCCAGGGCGGGGGGGTTCCTGTGCATCCACGGCTTTTCCACCACCTCCATCTTCTCCAGGGTGCCAGACACATCCCCCTGACCCAAGCTGGGAGAGCAAAGGGGGGGATTTAGGGAAACGATCAATACCTTTAATTGCTTTCATCACAGACTTGTGCCATTTTCTTGGAACACACCAGTCCTGTGCCTTTGGCAGGGACAAGCAGTGAACAACTTGGTTCTGCTCTGCTTTAAGTCATGTTCATATAAGTAAATTGTACTTTTTAAAACAAAAACTCACTGTATTTTCAGCTGTCTTTCCCTGTTACCACCATCCCACGGCACATCCCAACCTCTGGCAGCAGCGTCTGCCACTTCCCCCGGCTCCAGGCTGCATTTCTACCCGGAGCTTTGTCAGCATCCTCCACATCACCAGCAATGCCTGACCCCAAAACAGACCACAAAAAGTTGCTGAAGATCCAGCTGCAGCAGGGATTCAGCTCTGGCTCTGCCCGACCCGCAGGGATGCAGCCACCGACATGGACCAGGGTGTGAAAGTGGGGTGAGAAAGGCAAAAATATAATCTTTGGGGTCATGCTGGACTCAGTGACGCTCCACCCATTGGCACCATAGACAGCTGGGGCGCTGATGGGACTGTCACTCTCCCAAATCCAGGTCCAGGCAGCGCCGAGGGCAGCTCTGATTTTTCGGCTGCCACTCAAATTGTCCCTAAAGTGTTAATCTTGCTCAGTTACAGAGGTGCATAGTTTACATCCATTATAAACCCGTTTATGGGGACAGGACCCCTCCCATTTCGCTGCTGTCATAAAGTTCTAATTACCCCCATAAAACCTGGAAAAGCTCCTAACAGTGCACTGTACCCACCGAGCCCCACAATGTGCCCGACAGTAAAATATTACAACCACTGGCACCAGGTCCTCAATCAGAACCAGCACATACCCCAGGGAACACCGGGAAGGATCCAGGTATAAACAGGGGTACCCCTGAACCAAGGGCTGATTGATGGGCTCCTCTTTACAGGAAAGTTAAAGCACTTAAATTGCCCTTTTGTTTTTCGGAAGAAGCTTGGGGATGGTACTGAGATATTTTTATGTTTGTTATCTCCATCTAAATACATGTGTAAGTAATATACACACACATACACACATACATATATAAATGATTGCTCTGATATTGCTCTGCTACTCTGACATTTGCAGAGCAGAGATGGATGGATGGATGGATGGATGGATGGATGGATGGATAGATACCCCAACATCCTATGGGTATGCAGCCCCCCAGGACAGGCTGGAGGTGACGCTGTGACCCCCAGTCACAGAGCCAGGGCAGCCCTTTGTATGCAGGGTGGGAGTGGGGGGCGGCTGTGGGCGGGTGGTGCGTCACCTAATCTCATCAATGCTCCGATTGTCTTCGGGGCTCTTGAAGATAAAAATGGCATAAGCCAGAGTCTACAACATGGCACCAAGATAAAGCCCCGAGTGACCTTCAAATCAAACAGGGAACCAAGATCACTGATAAAACCCAGAGTAAGGGAAAAGTCCAGCCTCTGAGAGGAGCCCTCTGAGATAGAAAGGCTTTAAGTATTTACCTCCAAGTAGTTAAAAACTACAGCTTGGGGCTTGACAGATGGGTCCCCAAGAAGAGGCCGGAGGATGTTTGATTTTTACAGTGCTCCTCCCTGCCCCGCTGTCATTACACCCTTTTGCGAGACCCCATTGACAAAGTCCTGAGGAGAGGTGACCCCTCTTTGTCCACAGGCATGGGGAGCAGTTTGCAGCTGCCCCACGGCCCTGCCCCACTGTATCCTGCCGGGGAAGGGGACAGGCAGGGGCAGGGCACGGGCAGTGTCCCAGCGCCGTCATTAAGCTGTTAAGGCATTGAGGGCTCCAGACGCCGCCGCACGCGGGGCAAGGACAGTTCAAATCCCAGCATGGACAGCTGGGATGGGGTCGGCCAGGCGCTGGGGATGGATCTGCCAGCACTGCCTGTGCCCCATCAGGAGCAGCTCCCCAAACATCCTTTGGAGGAGGTCTGAGCGGTAATGGACCCAGTGGTGTTTTGGGAGCTGCAAGCTGCAAGGCTTGGTCCAAGAGATCATGAAGCAGTTATGGCTGAGCTCCATCCCTGCCTGTCTCCCCAAAAGCAGCTCTAAAACCCCACGGTGGCCCTCGCCGTGCCCATCTCCTCCTGCCCAGCAAAGCCGATGGATATGAGCACCGACCGCCAACCAATTCCCGCAGCCAAGCCCTCCTGACCCTCCGGAGGGGCCTTTCTCTGTGGCCATCACTCCTGACCTGCTCAAAAGCCCCTCCGAATGGGCTGTCATCGACCCTATAGCCGGGACCGGCCCCTGCTGGCACCGCTCCGACGGGAAAATAAAGGTTGGGGCTTAACGGCCCTCCAGCCCCGAGATAAATGCCCGCGGTTACAGTAATTGCTGTCCCCTAATAGAAGAAAACAAAGGCTCTCGGGGGGTGCCCCATGTGCGCTAGCAGCCCGGGGGCACATCAAAGGCAACGGGGTTCGTTCAAAGCCCCGGCTTAATTGTCAATTAAGCATGCACGGGGGACAACGCCGTGACAATGCGGGGCTGCATGCTGGTGGGGCATTGTACAGCCCGCCGCGACACCGAAAACAGCTGATTCTGCTGACAATGTGCTTGTAGGGCACCTTGTAAGCAATCAGCCGCTGACAGGAGGGCAAACGTCCTCCCCGTCCCCGCCATTGTGCGGGGCATTCCTGGGGCAGGGTCACATTTTGGTCACCGCTGGCCGGCCCTGCGGGGAGAGCGGTACCCGGGAGCGGGTTACAGGATGCTGCCTGTCCCTCCCACGGCCGGGAGATGCCTGTCCCACCCACCCGGGGCTGCCACATCCCCGGGTACCTCTCGAGGGGGCTGCTCTCGCCTGCAGCGCCCGAGGACCGATGTCCAGCCGCGCATTGGCAGCGTCCCCAGCCCCGCTCCTCCTCTCCGCAGGCACCTTGCCCTTCCGCGGGGACTCTCCGCCACACGGGTTCCTTTTGATTTGCCTTTGTAACGAGCTGGGTGTGTGTAACGAGCCAGGCAGGGTCACTTCCAGGAGGTGGCTGGTTTCAGCCTCCCCGGCCGGGCTGTGCCAGCGCCGGTGCTGTGTCCGAGGGGGACGCGGGGCGGTTGGGACACAGTCCCCGCGCTGATCCCCCAGCCCCGAGCCCCGTGTCCCGCCCGCCGGGGGCTGGCGGCTGGCTGCGGAGGGCAGGTAAGGGACAATGGGCATTGTTCTCCCAACAATGCCTCCCACCCTGATGAGCCTCGCCGGGCGCGCAGCCCCCTCGCCGCGGCGTTATCTCCTGCTTAAATCCCCCGGGAGTTTTCAGCGCCGTCTGCTCTGCCCAGCCGGCTCCTCGCTGTGCACAGCGGGGCTGGACCGTGGCGTGGAGAGACGGAGCTTAGGGTGAGCCCTGCACCCCCCAGCAGCTTCTTTATCCACCTCCCTGTGCTCTGGCACGGGGACGGGACAGAATTTTGCATCCAGCCTGGGGTATCTCCAGCCCTGCAGTGAGGCCAAGACACGCTGCCACATCTTCCTATGGGCTTTGCAGCACTGCCTGTGTACCCCCAAAAACAGTGCTCCCCAGGGGCTGTACCCCATGGCACCAGCATTGGTACACCAGGCACAGAGCTGCTCCTCCTGCCCTGCCTTGCCGGGCACAGCCTCCTCCTGCCCAGCTGAGCCCACACGGGAACTCTGACAAGTTAAACCAAACAAGCAAACACTGATTTATCCTTAGCGCGACGGAAATCCAGCCCTCACCACGTGCCTCGCCCTGCCATAACACTGCAGTGACAGCACGTGCTCCTCTCCACATCACCACCCCTCATCGAGGCTGCAGCAGGGACCAGGGTCACCATCCTCCCCCTCCTCAAGGCTACCCACGCACAGCACCTCTGTCCCCAGCCCAAACAGGAGCCAGCTCTGTCACCACTGCCCGAGCACCCTCAGCGAGGGCTTACCTGGCATTTTGCTGGGAGGGGAAGCGCTGGGCTGGTTGTGGTGGGGGGAGCCGTGGGACAGCAGCAGGTTCATGCTGTGTGGGGGCTGGCTCGAGCTGTAGGCGTCCATGGCCAGCTTCTGGCGGAAAGCCTCCTCCTTCCGCCGGTTGGCAAACCAGTTGTAGACGCGGACCTCCGTCACCAGGTTGGAGCCAAGCCCGTGAGCCTTGGAGGGGGACACTCCTCGCTGCAGACACTCGGCCCTGCACGTGCAAGGGGACACGTTGGAACAAGGGTGCTGCTGGGGGGAACAGGAGCCTTGGGACAACAGGCAAAATCTGGGGCTGTTTAAGCCCTTCCTACAAGCCCCGCTGCTCTTTCCAACTGCATCCACGCTCTAAAAGCCATCCCCCCTCCCTCTGACATTGCTGGAACGCTACAGCATCCCGGTGGCTTCCCTGCAATCATCCCCACTGCATCCCTACAACATCCCTGCAGCATCCCCATCTCATCCCTGTCCCAGCAGGGAGCTCACTCAGCCCCAGACATCACCCAGATGGTGAAAACAAGGCAAGGAGATGCCAGACAGCTCAGCAAAGCTGTGCCACGAGCCAGCGGCCGGGGCGGTGAGCTGGGATCCCGGCGTCATGCTGTTTTCGGAAGGAAGGCTGTGGGCAGGTGAGCAGGTGCTGTGGGGCAGCTGTTACCTGTTGCACTCCTCCACCAGAGTCTCCCGCTCCTCCTTGCTGGGGTTCTTTTGGCGCTCGTAGGCTTGGTACAAGATTTGCTGGGAGGCTGGCCCCCACTTGAACCGATTGCGGCGCATCTTCTTGCTGGGGGTTTCGGAGCAGGCGTCGTCGAGCTGGGCAGCCCCCTGGTTCTGCTGATTGAACTCTGGAAAGAGAAACAGCAGCTGATCCTGACTGCCTTTGTCTGTCATATTTCCACAACCCTGGACTGTCTGGTTGAACTCTGAAAGAGAAAGGAGCAGACGTGAGCTGGCCTGTAGCTGCCGCTCGGAGTCATCGTCCCGCGCTGAGGTGGCCCCCCCGTGTCCCCTCCCGCAGCACCCCAAGCCCACGGCAGGTTTTGGAGCAAGTCAGGTGCTCCCTGCCACCCACCCCGGGAAGGGGCCAGCCCATTGCCATCCCTGTTTAATGGGGAGGCATGTGCAGGGCATGTGTACGTCCATGCATATTCATGGGCAGGGGCCCTGCCGCCCTGCACTTGTTTCGGGAGGATTTTTGCAAGCGAGGAGCTGGGCAGGAAGACTGCAAAGCCCCCCGAGAGGGTGCCCCTCTCTGCTCACCCAGAGCTCCAGCTCCCGGCCCGTCCCAGCCCGGTGGGACCCAGCCCCTTGCCCGGGGCTGGCGGCACCAGAGGTGACCTTCGGCAGCCGCCTCAGCCCCAGCACTTGTCACCACGGCAGTAAAGGGAGATTAATGGGAGGGTTTTATTATTCCCAGTTTTGCAGGGGAATTCTCCCTCTTTTTATAATGGCTTTTCCCCCTGTGATAGGGGGGAAATGCAGGGCAAGGCTGGAGCAGGCCGTGTTTGCTCTAACGTCTCAAGGTGTGTTTTCAGAGCAATGGTATTTGGTGCTAAACACCTTTCTGCACTTCCCATCTGCTGGATGTTGCATCCTTTTGGAGGAGGGAGGCAGAGCCCTTTCCAGGGGTTGTCAGTGCCCCGAACTGCCCCAAAATGGGGCTGTTTTGAGTGCCACAGGACAGACCTTGTGGCAGGGGACAGCGGGAGAGGTGCACAAAGGAATAGTCTGTGAGCTTGGTCAAAGTCATCTGCATTTTAAACAGCACAGGCTGCCCCAAAACCTGTTACAGACAGGAGCAATTTAGGATTTTTTTTCTTTTCACTCCCTTTACATTTTTTGCACTTAGTTGTAGAAAATGAGAAGTCTGAGAAAGAGCGAGTAAAAAGGGGCAGAGGTGGGAAAGGCACCTAATTGTGAGTCACCATTAATCGCTTTCCCAGCTCTAACGAATATAAATACCAAGAAACTCTGCTGTGTGGATGGAACCCCTCGAATTCATTGCACCTTAAATTCATTTTACTTGTCAAGTTGTCTTGGGGAGATGCTACACAGCTGGGGCCCGGGGGCCGTGCTGGGACCCACGAGCAGGACCGGGACACAGGGACCCCCCTCACCCTCCCACCAGCCCCGACGGGCGAGCGCTGCCGCGGGTACTTACGCCGGAGGATCTCCCGCTGCTTGCGGACGTACCACGTGTACAGGGCAGCTCTTTTCTGAGTCTTCATGGGGGTGCCCTTGTTGAGGTGCTGGGAGAGGTGTGACTGGTTGAGGCCGGTGACATCCACCACCTCCCGCTGCGGGATGTTGTGCTGCTGCATGTAGCCCTTGATCATCTTCGCCGCCCGCCACGGGTCCTCACTGCAGGGAGGGAAACCAAGGGTTAATCTCTGCTGGAGGGGGGAAAGCACTCAGTATTTGTTTCTTCCCATGATGGAAACCTATTATTATTATTATTATTATTATTATTATTACTATTATTATTATTAAAAGCGTCTCAGAAGGACACAAGATCCCTCGAGTGTATGTTTTTCCCCACCCCCACAAAACAGCCCCGTCTGGCCACAGGGCTGGTGGGATGGGGGCTCATGGAGGTCACGGCCACCCCAGGGATGCCAGTCAGGCTGTTCGCCCAGGGAGGGAGAAGCAAAGAGGATCCCGGTGTTGTGATGGGACACATCGAGGTCTCCTTGCTGCAGTAAAGCACCTCTGTATCCCGCAAGGAGAAACACAACCTGTCCATGAGCTGCTGCCGTGACGTTCACCGCGATTTCTCCCTTTGAAGATACGCACAATGGGATACACAGACACGTAGGGATATGGGAAGCCTATGCTGGTGTCTCTCTGAAGAAAGAGAAACCCCTCACCTGGAGGTGCTGGGGTTGCTTTTCCTGCCCCTGCTCACCGCTGTGGTACCCGCACTGTGCCCCGTGCCCCTGGGACTGCCACGGGCTGGCAGGGACCCTTGTATGGCCACTGGATCCCACCTGTAGTTTCTCCCTTCCATTCCCATTGGGATAACGATCAAAAAATCTCAATATTCACTTAAAAGAGACTCGATTTCCTCACTCTCACAGCAGCACGGCGCACGCACCGGCCATATTTGAAAGGCTGAGAAGCCAAGGTCAAACCAGGCACACAAACCCCAGCAGGTCCCTGAACACAAAACCAAAACCAAACCCCCCAATAATTTTAAGTCATTCCTGAACATTATTAAACACCTTAAGTTGGCTGCTGTTGGATCCAGATGTGAATTACTCTTCAGTAAATCACGTTACTTTGGTGTCCTTGGGGTAGCTGTCGCCGATTCAGGAAACAAATAAAATTATAGCCCAAAATCCAAATGCTGTCCTCGGTCTTTAGCTCTTTCCAAAGCCCAGTGCGATGGCAGAGGAACAGGCCAACACACCTGTACTGTAGCCAAGACCCCCAGGTTTATTCTGGGCTGAAAGGAAGCATTTTAGTGCTGAAAAATCGATGTGAGCCTGAAGCTGGTCACAGTCGTGCACTCAAATAATGCGATACCCCAATGCCGCGCTTGGAGCGACTGTCCGACTGCTTGCCCAATTCATTATTTATTTTGGATCCTTCAGCTTGTCAAGCGAAAAAAAAGACGAAAACCACCACCAAGTAAATTTCTTACTTTCTGTCCTGAATGCAGCGTGAAAACAAAGCTGGTTGGATCCACAGCAAAAGTACCAGAGCAGAGCCAGCCAGGGCTTTGTCACACCCCGGGAAGGAGCCACGGAGCCTTCCTGGAGACACCGAGCCTGTGCCCAACCCGGCATCCTCCTGGGAGGAGAGCCCCACTGTATATGGGGGTCCTCTACGTGGTGATGGTACGCAGGAGAAGGTGGGAAACAAGGAGAAGGATGTGCAGAAAATGTCCTTCCCAACGGCACCTGCCAAAGCCACCATCCGCCTGCCCCAAGCCGAGGGGCTCGCACGGACCTTTGTCACAAGCAGTTCATGTCACCTAACTGATCCCACTAATCACTGATTAATAATAAGTTAATGAAACAGAGGTCATTATCATTTCTAAGAGCGGTCTGGTTCGCAGCCGAGCCCAGGGTGGCATTTTCCCAGAGTGAAACCGTGAGCTGGTGCAACAGAGCGCACTTGGAAAATGTCAAATGAGCGACTCGGGGGTTACGGATGGGATTTCGGAATTCAAATAAAATTTGGCAGCATTTTTGCTGAAAAAAAAAAAAGTGAGTATTAGGACAAAAGTCCCTCCATTTCATTATTTTAGGAAAAGCTTCACCTTGACATTTCCAGTGTGTTTCACACTTACGCTTTCAAAACAATTATTCAGCTCTTAATTTCCGAGCAGTGATTTTTGCTTTACAAACCAACTTGACCGTATTCAAAAGGGTTAAACAACCTGAAACCAAACCCAAACATTTTCTTTCATGTTAAACAAAATGTTTGGACTTGACCCAAAATGAAAGTTTGAGTGTTTGTTTGGCCTCTTTTTTTTTTTCTTTCTTTTTTGGTTCACCTAAAAAGCCAGAGAGGAAAACCTTTTGAGTCAACACCAACTTTTTCTTTTATTCTGTCACCAAAATGAAATAAGACAAACATTAATTGTCCAGTCTTCACCTGGACTTTACATACAAAAAAAAAAATCCAAAGCCCTGACCCAACCCAGGAGTGCTTTCTAACACTGGCAAACCAGTTTATAGCCCTGACTCCACAATCCTTCTCCAACAAAATCATGGAAAGGTGAATTTTTCTAACACAGAATTAGTCTCAACAAAGCCTGGCCACCAATGCTGCCCAAGAAAGAGCCATTTCCCCCTCCAGCCTCACACACAGGCGGGGAGCAAATCCCTCTCCCCAGGGATTCCCAGACCCACTCACCCCTTTTTCAGCCTGGAAACCAGGTAAATACACTCCACATCCTTGGAGAAATATGCCAAGAATTTATACAGATGGATTATAAACACGGCTCCCCACAGAAACGATCTCCCTGATCGGCATCTCCCTGTGCACCAGGAACCGGCTGCGCCTGCCGCTCCACACACCTTTGGGGGTGGCTTTGCTGGGTCCCCAGTATGGGTGGTTTTCCCACAGTCCCCAGCCTATGGATGGGTTCTGGGTGCTTCCGGGATATATTATTTGCCTGAGTGGGGTCTAGGGGAGCCCTGGCAGGTGGGACAGGGCAGGGAGGGAGCCGTGGGGTGTCTCACCCCGGAGTGGGCTCTGTGTGCTGCCTGCTGGGGTGAACTGACTGGGACCACGGCACCCACCGTGCTGGGGGGACACCAAAACCCCAACCACAGTCCCAGAGAGCTGCGGGGCTGAGCACCCCCAGGGATGTGGGAATAGCCTGAGAGAGAGCCAGCTCTGGGACTGGGACACCGGGGGAGCGGGAGAAGAGGGGGTTCAGCCCCAGAGAGTGGCTGCAATCAGTGTCTCCCAACTCCCCTACCCACTCCCTCTCCAAGTACAAAGGCCTCTCTTAGAGCAAACACGAGCTCTTTGCAAAGGCTCCTCAGGGACATGTGCCCGCTCTTGTTTGCACCAAAGGCAAACTTTGCACAGAAACACCTGTGGGAGAGCAGCGATCGCGGGGATCCGCCTGCTCGGCCCCCCCACGGCCACCCAGGCACCCCTGGGAGGGACGCAGCCGGCAAGGGGGGACTGGGGACAGGTGGGAGCACCCCGGGGCGCAGGGCACGGTGCTACACAGGAGGGGTGGGAACCCACCGGGAAAGACCTGTGATGGGTTCTCCCTCACACGGAGCCCCTTTGGCACCACGAGGGTCCCAGCCGAGCCCCGGCCAGGTACAGGTGGTGGCTGCCCCGTCCCCAAAGGGCACCGTCTGCCCTGCTGGTACCGGGCCACGGCTGCACCACGTCCCTCTGAAGCACCAGGGTGTCAGAGGGGATAAGCCGGGGCTGACCCCGGGCTCTGCGGGCTGGCAGAGGGCACGGGCACACACCGGGACCGAGCCCGGCGGCAGGATCGGTGCCGCACGCCGCGTGCACCGGGCATCACGACAGGCACCCGAAGCGCAGCGCAAGGCGGGGACACACACGGACGGACCCCGAGGGGCTCCCGCTGCCCACAGGGATGTTCCCCGTGGGACTCCCACCCGCTCACACTGCCCTGGGCCACAGCCGGGTGACCCACGGTCGCCCCGCGTCCGTGGGAGAAGCGGCGGGTGCCGCTGCCCGGGGGGTCGGGAGCGGGGTCGGTGCCGCCCGCGCCTCGCCGAGCCCGGGGCTGCCCCGCTCGGACCGGACCAGCTCGGCTCGGAGCCGCACCCCGGGACGGGCCGGAGCGGAGCCGAATCCTGTCCGCCGCCGTCGGGAGTTCCCTCCTCCTTCCCCCCTCCCGGGCCGCTTTACAACCCCGACAATGAATAACCCGCCGCTCCGATCGCGGCCCTTTGTGTATCTTTCTGTTGATGATTTATAGAAATAAATTAATAACGCCCCGGGCTCCACGTGGTGAGGTTTATGTTTGAGCTGCCGGCGCTGAGGGACGGAGCCGGCGGCCGGTCCGAGCCCCCACGGCCCCGGCAACCCGGGCCCCACCGAGACGGGCGGGCGGGCA
>VZRE01014241.1:43750-61798 GCA_013396775.1 Cephalopterus ornatus | reverse complement strand
GGAAAAAAAAAAATAAAGATTCAAATAGCACTCAAAATTGTCGGTGCAGATGAGGGGGTGTTTAACGGCCCCGACGGATGCTGTCAGTGGATCTGCAGACGCCGGTGAGGAGTTTTGCCAACAAAACCCAGCGCTTTAGCTCACCGAGCCACCACGGTACATGCCAGCCCAGTCCCACTGAGAGCCACACGGCCACCGGGACAGTCCCTGCGTGGTCACCAGGGTAATGCAGGTAAATACAAGGGGTGTTACAGCCTGAGCTGCCATGGCAGCTCTGAACCCCCGGGGATGCCCAGCGCAGAGCTCACCACCGTGAGCAGCCCCAGGGGCCCCCACGGGGCTGCAGGTGGGCAACAAGCCCATGAAAACGCTCCCTCCGGGGCTGCTCAGCCGCAGGAGACATCCCTGGGCTGGGATCAGGCCGGGCACTAAAGCCCTTTTGTTTTCCCCCGCCCAGTGACCCCGCGGAGGAACAGGCGGATTGTCTTTCAAACGGAGCCGATGTGGAGCTTGAATGTCCCTTGCCACCTTGGCTATAAATCATCCTGCATGTGATAAGGTAATTACCTTCTTCTTGGAACTATTCATAGGAAAACCTATAAAGTGCCTGGCTTGTAAACACAACAATAAAGAGGCAGCACAATAAAACCTTGGCCGGGGTGGGGAAGGTGTTGCCTTTCCCTGGCCCTGAGCACCTCCTGCCCCACCAGGCCCCAGCCGAGGACGGAGGCTGTGTCCAACCCTGGGGCTCTCATTGGCAGCAAGCAGGTGGCACAGGGCACACACAGCCCACACTGCTCTGCCAGGCTCCAAAAACGAGCATGAGACTGAAGAGACAGGTAAAATCATCACTGACCTCGGTATCAGGCAGGAGAGCCCATCCCAGCGCTGCTCCGGCTCCCTCAGCTCTGCATCCAGGCGCAGCCACCAGCAGCAGAAGTGGCTGGTGGGGCCGGGGCCAGGCAGAGCTGGACCCCATAACTGACCCAGGTCCCTACCCAGTGGCTTTTTAGTTGCTGCCCACAGAAATCAGGCCTCACTCTCCCCACCTGCCCCCTCCACACGTGTCTCCTCAGCAATGCCCCTGTGCCACACACACACAGCTGCTCGGCCCTGATGGAAGGCAGGTGGTGAGATGTTTATCTCATCTTCAAAAGATGCTGGATGGAGTTTGTTCCACCAGCCAGAGCAAAAACCAGCTCCTGCCTCAGTGGTAATGGGACAGATTTCTCCCCGAGGCAGAACGCAGCTGTGAAACACAGGCTTGGTTCAGGTGTGGGAGCTCAAAGATGGGTTCAGGTACAGGTACAACTGCAGCAGCCCCAGAGAGAAAAGGAGCAAGTGGCAGCTGAAGTGCAAACATATCACCTGAAGCAGTCAGGGTGCTCCTGAGCCAGGATAGGGCCCTTGTCCCAGTAGGGACCAGCAGGGATGCTCAGCTCTGTCCCTCTCTTCTCAGCCTCCATCCCAGCACTTCCCAGCACTTGGATAAGCCTGACCACACACCAGCTGCTGGCAGAGCTCCTGCTGCAGGCTGGGATGGCAGAAGTCACCCCTGGCAGAGAGCTGGCCCCATCCATCCAGGAAGAAAAGACTCCATTACTCCAGAGGGTTTCAGCACTTGAGGGCTGTTGAAACCAGCAGTGAGGATGGAAGAACAAAGCAGATGAATTTTGTATCCCGAAGAGGTTTTATGGCAGGCAGGGCTTGCCCTGAGCTCTGTTCAAACATCCACCCTGAGGTTAGGACAGCAGGCACTTAACTCTGAGTGCCCCACGGCCCTGCTCATTCCTGGAGGCACTGATTTGTCCCCAGCAACATCAGAGAGCTCAGTGCTCCCCCGGTATCAGCAGAGTAAGCACAGAGCAAACACAGAGGAAGTAACACCGGGGGAAGGAATGGGAAGGGGACAGAACTCCAGAATCAGAAACAAACCCACAGGCTGTTTAGAACATCACTGCACCTCCCCCAGATGTGCTTGAAGAGCCAAAATTCCAGCCTTGGAGAACCCACTTGGAATTTTCAGCTCACACAGCACAGCACCATCCACCTGTAAACAGGGAATTGTGAGTTTTTGGAAGACAGGAGGAGTGGAGGCAGCAGGGAGGTGCAGGCCTGGTGTCTGACACTGGGAACTCAGACAGGTAAAGGCAAAGGGTGTTTGCTCTGAGCTATTCTTCAAATATTGGCATATTTGGGTTTATTGCAGGAACACAAGAGTGACAACATTTGCAGTGCTCTGAAAAACAAAATTCTTCCAGCCCCCTCCTTTACAAACATGATTTTGGATCCTGCAGCAATAGGAACAAAATGCTTGAGATAAGCTCTGAGGGAACAGGCTGCTTTGTAAAACAGACAAACAAGGAAAAGGCATTTGTTTTCCAAGTGGTGACACTGTAACAGTGAAGTGCACAAACCAGCCTCGGGGAGGGCAACTTCAGAGTTCACCAAGCACAACAATAAAAAATAATAATAATATAAAAATGAAGTTCTAGAGATTTTTTCATCAGGCATTATGAGTAAGTTCAAAGTAAAATACTTAATATCAGCAGCAGGAAACGTTTCCTCTGGATGCTCTGTGTAAGGGAACACAGTTCAATGCATCCTGGGGAAGTTTTGGTCACTGAAGTGGGTGTTTCCCTCTAAGCCTCAGTTAGTTCCGTGGCATTGGCGTGGTTTGTCAGGACATCCTCCAGGTACAGGGACACTCTCACCCTTGCCTTGTCCCCCAGCTGTTTCTCTATCCCACTGAGATGGTCGATGGCTCCTTGCAGTCCTCTCTCCCTCTCTCCCAAGTCCGTGTGTGTCCCCGCGTCGTTGTCCTCCCCGCCGGAGCTCAGGTACTGCAGGATGTAGGGTCTGATGGCCTGCCCGTGCTCCCTGAGGGTGCCCCAGACGACGGGCAGGTCCGTGCTCCTCGCCAGCCGCAGCAAATGCAGCAGAGCCCGGCAGATCTGCGTCCTGAGGCTGGAGCTGTACTTGAACTCCAGGAAGTCCTCGGTGTCCTCGCTCCTCTGCAAGGCCACCACCAAGGCGCTCCAGATTTGGCAGAACTGCTCCGTGGAGCCATAGCATTCCCTCTTGCTCGGGACGGACAGGGCCATGGCCGACTTGATTCGGACTTTAAAGTTCTTGCAGGACTTGACCACTGAGGAGAGTGCACTGTATGCTTGTGTGGTCCAAGGAGCCTCTCCTGAAAAAAAAAAAAAAAATCAAAAAGACCCCAAAGCCCCCTTTTTAATCAGCCCTTTTTTAATATTTTGTATTTTAAAATATACAAAACTGTAACTTACAAAACTGTAAATATATCTCCTAAATATTTAATGGGCTTGTATTTATTGTGGTTTAAGTGAGAGAACCAGGCGTTATGAAATATTAGTTTAAAAAGTAAATCTTCTGAAGTTTTCCAAGAGGAAAAGTGACATCTGGCATCCCTTCACAGCTATAACCCCATCCTCACACTCTTCTCTAACGTGACAGATCCAGCTGGACACAGCAGTTACACCTGTGCTGGCTCTGGCAGGAGCTGAGCCTGTTTCTCTGGGAAGAGCTCTGGGAAAGCTCTGACAGCAACACCCAGCTCCGTTTGCTTCTTCTCCACTGCACGGGTACCAGAGACGATCTCACCAAAACCCCGGCTGCTGTGTGAGTGCAGAGGGGAGCAGGACTCACCGAGAGGCAGGGCAGGGTTCCTGAACACGTTCCCCAGCGCGTAACACGCGTTCCAGCGCACCTTCATGGTGGCCTCACTCTGCACGGTGCCTATGAGGGCCTGCAGAGCCTCCTCCACGGCCTCCCTGAACCTGGGGTTGGAGATGTGGCAGGGCTGCAGGAAATGGAGCACGTTCCCAAGGACACGGACGGCGTTGCTCTTCACCTGGAGGCACAAAAACCATCCCTGTTTCCAGGCTGTGGGCAGGGTTTGTCAAAAGCCTGCTATGAAATCATGCTCAGAGCCAACAAGGAGCACAGCTGGAATCACACTGGTGTCCTAACACACGGCAACTTCCTAAAGGCCACCACAAAGATCATTCACTGCAAACAGCCACAAACCAAACCAAAAATCCCTGCACTGTGGAAAAGCACAGTCAAAAGGCCTGCAAGTCAAACAACACAGGAAACCTCCAAACACCAGCCCCCAAGGGAGCTACAGCTCCCCCCATCTGCTGGGGCAAAGAGACCCAAAGAAATTGTTGCCTTTTTCCTTTTTAAATAAAAATGCAAGAGTTAACTACGCC
Source organism: Cephalopterus ornatus (assembly GCA_013396775.1). Lineage (NCBI taxonomy): Eukaryota > Metazoa > Chordata > Aves > Passeriformes > Cotingidae > Cephalopterus > Cephalopterus ornatus. The sequence goes on along the minus strand of VZRE01014241.1, from coordinate 57,560 downwards.
AACTCCACCCTCCTTCCCCTCAGTCCTACCTTGTCTCTGTCCTTGGATGCTTCTGTCGCAGACCGTAACAATTTCAGCAGCAGGAGATCAGAAAGTTCCTCCTGAAAGCTTTGTCCCATGGTTTGCCTGGCAGGAGAATCACCCTGTGAACACCCAGCTCAGCTGACCCATCCCCAAAGATGTGCTGCAACCCTTTATAAAGGCCCACGAACAAACAACCTTCACTCTTTAGAGGGCTAATACGTAAGGCAGACCTTTCTGCATGTGACCACTATGTTTATTAATTTAAAACCAAACTATCAATACAAGACAGCTGGTTAGCAATGGTTAAGTCTGTAATAAAAAACAGAGGGCAAGGAATTGCTCAGGGGCAATTCTGTAGCAGGAATATATGATAACTATTTCTCCTGTTAAAAATGTAACAGCAGGTTGGGCTTCCCTCAGTCTTTGGCTGGAGGAAGGGTTAAATATTTATTAATTTTACTTTGTTATGTTGAAAGTAAAGGAACCATGTCATTACCCCAAGAAACATACAAGAAATAGAAACCCAAAGAGTAAACTTGGAACATAAAGCCTCTCTTTAGAGAGACTTTTTACAAGAGCATGTATAGGACAGGGAAGAATGGCTTCAAACTGAGAAGGTTTAGATATTAGGAAAAAACTCTTCCCTGTGAGGGTGGGGAGGCCCTGGCACAGGTTGCCCAGAGAAGCTGTGGCTGCCCCATCCCTGGAAGTGTCCAAGGCCAGGTTGGAGCAACCTGGGATAGTGGAAGGTGTCCCTGCCCGTGGCAGGGGTGGAACTGGATGATCTTTAAGGTCCCTCCCAACCCAAGCCAGTCTGTCATTCTATGATATGCTCCAGAACTAATCATTAGAAAGATCCAAACCGAAGCAGTTTATCAGAACTCACCCCAGATGGATACAGGATATTTGTAACTCGGTGTCATACACTGGCAGACACTCAGGCAAAGAGTGGTTAAAAAGAATGATCCAAGCCAAATTTTGGCGCTCTTTTGGTATTAAGTATCATAGAATCATTTAGGAAAAGACCTCAAAGATCACTGAGTCCAACCTGTGACTGGTCCCCACCTTGTCACCAGACCAGAGCAGTGAGTGTTCCTTGGACACCTCCAGGGATGGGGACTCCTCCACCTCCCCGGGCAGCCCCTTCCAATGCCTGAGCACCCTTTCCATGCAGAAATTCCTCCTGATGTCCAACCCGAACCTCCCCTGGTGCAGCTTGAGGCCACGTCCTCTTGCAGAGCAGTGCCCTGCGTCTGACGCTCCGGGGCCACGGCCGAGAGGTTTCACACAGAGGCCAAGGTGCCCTTACGCACATGTTGATGATCAGAGTGTCTGTCAGGTTGCCCAGGGACCAGGCTGCCTTGGCACGGACGTTCGGGGACTTGTCGTGGAGGGAATTCAGGATGGCATTTGCTGTGTCTGCCACAAACATCACATCCTGTCAGAGCAAAAAATGCTGCAATGTTAGAAGGGTTTCAAAACTCAGGTGATTTCCTTAGTAACACATATATGCTGCACTTTCTAGGGAGAGACCAGCTCTACTCATATACTCTTCTTTTTTAGGTGACACCCTTTAAGCTTAACGAAGCTCTGTACAGTTTTGTCTGACCTTAATTAACATCCCAAGCCTGAACGCTGACCAAGTTCACCACCCTTGGGTAGCTGTTGCTGAAAGGCTTCAATCTATTATTTAATTTCACTAGTGCTTTAGTTACTTTGGATTTTTAACGTAATTACCTGGACTGCCAATCTTATACTCATCAAATCCCACTCTTAAAGTAATTGCTTCTCCAAACTCCCTGTTGAGCTGCCTTGTCTGATCTTCTCTTCCATGCCACATTACATGTGCCTATGGTAAAGGATTTCCTTTTGAAATATTTTGGAATCAAACCCCAATGTCAGCTACTGCATAATTTTTTTTATTACAATCATTCATTTAAGGCCACATTGCAAAAGCTCCGAGTCTTACAGCTCAACCAAGATACGATTATTTGTGGAAACAAAACAGCATTTTTCTCTAAATAAACTCTTATTTCTTAGTTTTAAGCAAAACTGAAGCCTTCACATTAAAGAGTTGTTAAAACATAGAATCCTTAAGGTTGGAGAAGACCTGTAAGAGGGAGTCCAACCACTGAACTCCACAGAGCCCTGTGGAGCTGTTCCCCTCGGCCCAGCTCTACTTCACCTCTTACAGCTTCTCTGTGCCAACCTAACCACCCCAACTTCTACCCCTGAGAGCTCAGAGAAGATCCTGACCTCCCTCTTTCTCCTCTCATTCACGAGGCACTCTGGCTTCTGCTTCATCCACTTAAAGCTGCACTGGTTCTGCTCTCACACAAACGGCAAGAGCCGGTCTGGAGCCAGTAAGGAAAAGCTATAAATACACGACAGACCAAAAGTAAAACCAATTCATTTCAAAAGAATCCACGTTCCATGACTTATGGTTCATCAAACCCTTTCTAAAGTGGCTCAGAAGAAGGGAAGTAGGCCAGCTCTGACCTGCCTGAGGCAAGGGAAGAGGATGTAGACTCCCAGGGCGCGCGCGGCAGCGGCTTTGACCAGGGGGTTCTCACTGTGGTTCAGGCCAAGCAGCAGCGTCACACACAGGATCTGCTGGTCATCCTGCAACGGGAGAAACCGAAGAGACCTCTGGCCCACAAACACTCTGAAAAACCCTCACATGTGGGATCTATAGGAGCTTCCACTCAGAGCGCGGTCGAAAATAAATTCACTGGATCCCAGATGGGAAACGGGAATGCTTCCAGCAAACAGGATCTCACTGCTGTTAGATAAGGCCACAAAGGAAACCAAAATATTAACTGTCATCCATCAGAGGTAAAACAGAGTGGATGGGTTGCTTTTTCCTTACTTCCCTCTTTTCCCCTTCATTAACCAGGACAGCCAGGCAGGGTAAGTTCATCCTGGGCAGGTTGTCAGTTCACCAGCCCATGACAAAGGGTCAGAGTGGGCACTGACTTTATCCCACTTGGCCACAGGGACAAGAGAGTGCATGGGATCAAAGTACAAGGGGATGAAGTACACCCTGTACTTGGAGAGGCTGGATGGAGAATTCCAGAGATACTGCTGGACTAGCAATTCCTGGGCAAATGAGATCTGGCAGAGCACTCCCCAGCAAGGACACGGTGACACAGAAGGAGCTGCACAATGCAGTGGGGATCCACTGCCAAGGCTTTCATGTTTAAAAGCATATTTCATGTTGCAAAGGCAGAGCAAGGCCAACACATTTGTTTGCTTCTGCCAGGGCAATCACCACAGGTTGGTGTTTTCAGAGCCAGCCAAAACTAAAAAACCCTCACGGAAACAGGTGCACAACGTCAGGCCTGGGCTGTTGGCTCAGCTGGCTCTTCAAAGAATTAACCAGCACAATAACAATCCCTCACCCCTCCCTCATGCCATGAAATCCTTGTCCTCCATCTCCTGTGCAACATCTCCAAGGCTGAGTATTCATGGCAGGGCCAAACAGCTGCTGTGACCCACAGTTTAATTGTTTTGACAGAGTAATTACTCCCAACATCGCCTTTTCCGGCCCTCAACAGTCACAGTGTTCAGAATGTAAAAAACCTAATAATTCTGGAGGGTTTCTTCACCCTCTCCTAATAAGTTTTAAAAGGCTTTACACTACTGTAATCTGGTGGTCAAGGAAAAAAATCCTCAAAGGTAAAAATACCACATTTAAAGGTGCGTTCTCTTACCTGCAGAAGGCTGAAAGCTTCTGGCAAGATAGAGGACAGGGCATCACAGGCACTTGTCTGGAGAGTGGCATATGGGGAGTTCTGGAGAGTGCCAGGTAAAGGGCCATTCAACATCATCTTCCAGAAAGTCACAACCTACAGGAGAAGCAGCCAGGTTTACCCATTTAAACTCAGCCATTACACCCAAGTACTATAATAGACTGTCTTAAAGATGATTGTCTTTAAGAAAAACTTACAGCAGCGAGCATAATCACATGTGGAAGGGCTTACAATTGTTTGGAGCCCAAAATATTTGGCATTCAGAAAGATTTTAAAGGCATTTTAGTACTGCTATCAAGTAGCTGTTCACCAAGTTTTGTTTGTTTCCTTCTCAAGGCCACATACACTGAGATTAAACTGCATGAGGGGGAGTTACAATCCCATTCCTGAATCCACAGCTGGGTATTTTCATTTGCCTGACAATTTACATTCATAGCAAGTAAGAGGAACCTGGTGCTACTGAACACATTTCCTATCTTGAGGGCTCAAAACTCAGCATGAGCCAAGGAAATTTTTAAAATCGCCTTCTGTTCGCAGAAGCAAGACTTAAACAGGCCTGTGCTACTAACCAGGATGCCAGTTCCTCAGCTTCTGCAAACTTAGGCAAAAAACAGCTAAGGAATTTTTCTGAATTCACATCTATTGTGATTCTGGCCACTGTCTCTGCACTTGTGAGCAGCCAGAAAAGGTAGGTTGGCTCTTTAACATCATGTAAAATGAAAACCAACACACCTGCCTACCGACAAAAACTGCCAAAATAATGCAAGGAGTCTACAAAAATTGTGGCTTTACAGATGCTGACATGAACAGAGTACTGAGTCCTTTCCCGCTTCCCTGCAGGATTTATCTGTATCCATGCCAGTGACTCTGCAGAGTCCAGCGCAGCGGAATCTCCCACTTACCAGGCTGACTGGCACTCTCTGAGCAGGGGCAGTGGCTGAGTCAGGTTTGTACTGCTGCAGGACACCTGTGCCCAGCTCCTCCAGAAGCTGCAGAGGAAGAAAAACCAAGGAGGTCTTCATCAGGGATGACTCAAGAACCGGGGAACTACAGCAACCTTCATCCTGGGATTATCCTTACCCAGGGAGCAAAAATAAAAGGTTGAGTATTGTTTTGGACTCTATTCTGTCCCTGCTAATGAAGAAATTGGAGAAAAGCCTTTCTCACATAAGGCCTTCAGCTAGAAAAACTGCTGCACAAAGACAAATCTCTCTGAGCTTTCCTTCGGGTGACAGACTACAGCCCCTGCACCAGCTGACGCTAAATCAGGGAAGGACCAGTCCTTGCACTTCCCAAGCTTCCTGGTGATTCAGCAGAGCAACCAAATTCTGCTGAGGCTTCAAGATTGGAAGCTGAAGGTGCATTTCTCAAAGAGTCAGGGTACTGCATTTCTACATCACACACACGGATGCTCTGAATAGTCATCACTACTCATCTGCATTTGCAAAGCACACTAAGACAAAATTCACTTGGTAAAACAAAGTTGATGTGTCCTCTGCTCTTACTTTGGCTCCATGAAGCTGAATGGAGGGATCCATTTCTTCCATGCATCTGCAAGCCACTTCTCCAAGTTCTAGGAAATAGCTCTGAGCCATAGGGAAATAACCTTTCACAAGAAGAGCCAACACCTAGACATGGACAAAAGAAATTCCACTCAGTGTTTTTCCCTTCTGTTAACCCAAAATACCCCAAATACACACTGAGAGGATGTTAATGGGCTAATCAACCCTGGGACCATGTACTGAACTCTGATGTAACAGATACACCTTGCAGCACAACTTCTAGAATACTAGAGCTAATTAAAAACCTCCCTGCTCCATTATCTTGTTCAAAAAAGAGCCACAGAAGCACTATCAGGTAGCAACACCATGAATTATTTACTGTGGGTGAGGACTCCTGTAGCTAAAAAAAACAAGCAAGAGTGTAAGGGCAAGACATTCTGTACCTCCTGTAATACTGCTGCTGCCTTCTGTGAAGCTGCATTTAACAATTATTTATTGTTCCAGAAAAAGAGTGAGACTTCTCGGGATGCATTTTAAAAAAAATCTCACTCTTTTCTGTGGTTACAAGAGGAAAACAAGGCCAAGCCTCAACATTCACATGTACTCCTTGAGTCACACCAGCATCACTCCACAGTTCCCTATCTGGGCTCTTCCCCACTGTTTTCCAGCAAAACTTTCATTCAGATTCCCTGTGGAGGAGTTTGCATGGGGAAGACTCTCAGTCTTCACCAGGTGCCGGCACACACGACCAAATAATATTTAAAAATAACGAAGATAAAAATCTCCCTGAGAGAGCGTGGAGCAAAGGGAAGCCACGACTGAGGCCTGGCTGCCAGGAGGCAGTCTGATACTGCACCAAGCTGCTGCTCATCCCACCTGCAGCGATTCCAGCCGGAGGGGACACGGCTCGTAGACGCTGGACAAGGACGGGAAGTTCACGTCGCTGTCGGAACAGGAATCCTCTCTGGGCAGAATGATGATGGAAACACAGAGATGCAGCAGCCAGCAGGGTTCTGGAGACACACATCCCGCTGGATTTTCCAGAGGCTCCCCTTCTGAGGGGAGAGCTTTCCTCCACTGCTCAGAGGAATTAAAGCGCCGAGGGGTTGTGCTGCCGCTGTTGTTCAGCCCTGAAGAGCTGGGCTGCTGTAAAAGTAACTGCACCTCTGGCAAAGGTGCCTGGACAGACACTATTGCCCCTAATAACGTCAGGCTGGAAACTCGAACGTTAACATCTGCAGGAGAAAACAGGGTGGGGAAAGAAAGGGCCAAAAAACCAGTCCATTGGTATCCTCCTTCAGCAGCTTTCAGACAAGACAGATTATAACATATAAATATTTATCTATTGCTATTGAATTCTGTATTTAGGAAGCACAGAGGAGAGGGGAAACCCAGAGAGGTGGTAATAACCAATGCTGAATGAAGTTAGAACATATACAGAGAGACTGCCAACCTTTGTGACAGATGTAGGGCTTTATCTGGTTCCACACTCTCGTCAGCAGCCCAGGCTTTAATCGGTTGTAGGGTGCGTTGGAAACCAAGTTTGCAAGGCACTGGAACACACAAAACAACACATGTGGGGTGATGGTTACACCGTCAGCCTGGCCTCCCACAGGTTTGTTTTTACATCAGTAATTTAGGTCACTCAGCTCATTATGTGAGGGCACCCGAAAACAAATGCCCCAATTATCTGCTGTGTGAAAACTGTTTACAAACCTTGCTTCGAAGAACAAGGAGTTAATACTGTGGCATTAAGGCCAAGGAACTTCAATAGCCCATGAAAAGATATTTTTATCAATTTGGATTCCAGTTTTAAAGTCAATGTGAGTCTTCAAAATGAACCTTTAATAGCTTCATTCAGCTCCAAAAAGACTAAGGAAAAGCAGAAACAAGAGAATTCTGCTGAAAAAAACCCCTGGGACTCTGGATGGAGCTCTGAGCAAGCTGGTCTAGTGGAAGGTGCCCCTGCCCACAGCAGGGAAGTTGGAACTATATGGTCTTTAAGGTCCCTTCCAAGCCAAACCATTCTGGCATTCTATGACTCGGTCAATGAAGCCTTGTGAGACGACAACAGTCAATTTCCCACCACCAAAGTCCTCAACAGCCACAATAACTTCTCTGCAACCTTTCTTCAGGACTTATTCCACAGACCAGCAGCATTTCTTGGGCAGCCTCTGAGACACTTGCAGTGCAGTTACCTTGACTATCTGGGTCAGTGTCTGAGCAGAGGACTCTGCCACCAGGGCCAGCAGCAGGCAGCGGTGCAGCTCCCGGATGCTGGAAGCAACAGTGACAGAGAAGGGAGTAAAAGCTCTCTTGTGATCATTGGCATCTTCGGCAACTGAGAGAAACTGCTTAGAACCTTCCAGGATGGCTGAGAGGACTTGAAGAGCACAGGCACGGGTCTGAAATGATAAAACACTTCCATTACCTCTTAACACCTCCTTTGAGCTGACTGAGAATTTCTAACTGCATGAAAATCTTTCCCCAGCAAGAGAAAATTCAACTCCAACTATCTTTTCCAGTAACTTCAAGCAGTATAGAACCAACTCTTAGCCAACAGATCCTATTTATTTCTTGTGGTACAGTGATACAGTAGCCAAATATTTACTGAAGGCCAGAGAAGACAACTCCTAAGATTAATATGGGGAAAAACACAACGATTTTCGTACTCAGAAGTGCCTCACCTTTGGAGAAGGGTCCTTCAGAGCAATAGTCATCAGGGACACTGACTGGGGGCTGCCAATACCAGGGGCATCAGGGACAAATGCTGACCAGTAGCCGTAAAGAACTTTCTTCTCTATTGATTTTATAGCAGAGAGGAAACAGGCCAGGGCCCCTTGACGAACATTGGCTTGGTAAGATCTTAAAAACAAACAAAAAGGTTAATGAAAACAGCAGGAAAAATTGATGGACTTCACCTCTTTCACTCATATTAGTGGCTGGCTGAGAGGAAATTTTTTTAGACCAAGAACAGGAAGGGGAAGAACAAATTTACTTTCAAACCAATACAAATTACTGCTTCCCAATTTTCTTGTATCGTCTCGTCAATCAAAAGGGAAAGTGATTTCCTCAGCAGTTTTGATTAGAACAAAGTGCGAGGATCCTGTGGAAGTGTCTCGTGTTTTATGTTTGTGTGCACAACAATCACCTCACTTTGCTCTGTATTCCACCTTCAGCATCAGAATACTCCGACTCACTGCTGCTGACCCTCTTCCAGCCAGTGCTCGGGGAGGACGAGGGCTCCTTCCCAGCAGACACAGGCGCAGCACCCGAGGCACGAGGCCGAGGATCCGGACAAGGGCTGTTCTGCACATCCCCCAAGTGCAATTTCAGCATGTCTGCTCCAAGGGCCGACTCGTTTCCTGCGTCCCCCGAATCTTCTCTTCCCTCTTCCCCACATTCTCCCTTCTTCTGTTTCCCTTTGGACTTTTTTCTTCGGTTCTGTTTAAAGACAAAAAAAAATGGATTTATTTTTTTTTTTTAATCTTTTGAAATAATACCTAGAGAGATGTGCAAAGGTTTTATAGTTGTAAATCTGAGGGGAAAAGGTCTCATCTGAAAACAAAAGTAACTGCTAAACCAGAATAAAAGCAGAGTTTAATACAGTAAATCATGCCCTCTGTACAGTATACCCCCATCAGATTATACAGGTTTCTAAACGAGTTTTTAGGTAAGATTTAGTTTAGCCAGTACTTAACCAACACATAAATGCAGTTATATGTCTGTGCAACACTGTACATACAGAAACAGTCACTCTTTATTATCTGAGCTTATAAATTCTGCTTATTAGTAGCAACAGTCACATCAGTTCAGTAATACCTCAGTGTTAAGTAAGCATTTGTAATTGAAGACCCTCAAAAATTAAGCTTTGGATTCTTTACCATTAAAGCAAAGTATTTCCAAGAAAAATTTTAGCTAAAAATCACATTCTACACAAAAGTGATCAAAGAACATTAAATAACTTCTGTAATTCTTTTAGATTTACAGTAGGTATTCAGCACCTAAAAAGAAACAAGTCAACATGGGTATACAACTTTATTTTCCCTAATGTCTTTCAGACAATCAGTAATCCAAAATGTTTGCAGGGTTAAAAAATAACCTGTAGAAGGATGAAGCAGAGCAGATGAGGCAAGAAATCAGCCTTTAGATGAACTTGACTTCCCTAAGAAAGAGTCAAACAATTGTGCAAGTGTTAGGAGAGAAAATGTAACTTATAAAATCAAAAGCTTTGGCTGGTCTGCACCCATCAACCCCGTGCCTGCAGGCCAGGAATTCTTGGCTATGGATGAGTAGCTGTTAAACACAGCTTAACCCAGGAAAGCCGATCTCTGCAGAGCTGAGTCCACAAAGCAGTTTTACTCAGTGCAGAATTTATATCGATACCTTTAAAGCAAAGAATTGAATTTATCACACGCTCAGAACGTGAAGAGCCATCTTCATGGCAGGTAGGACACAAGCACAACAAACATGCTGTGGAATCAGGATCATCCCAGCTTACCCCTGTCTGCTTAAAGGTGGCTGGTTCTGCCTGTTCCTGTTTGACAGGCGACCTTTTATCGTACTGAGGTAACGGAGCAGGGTACAGGGCCGGGGGCACCTCTATGCTCAGTCCTGGCAGCCCGTGGAACATGCATTTCTGCAGCAGGAAGACAAACATTAGTGTTCTGTCCCTCCCTGATGCACAAAGATTTAATGTGGATTTTACTCAGGTGTTTACCAACTTTCAGTTGGGCTCGTGCTCCTTCTTCCCCCAGGTCTTGCCCCTCCCCACACGGAACAGCCCTGCTACATCTGAAATTCAACTATATCCAGAAGGATCTTAAGTAGGTCCAAAAAAACCAAGCTTCCCATCTTTCTCTCACACTTTTGTGCAGTTAAGACGCTGTGAGAGAAACTCAGTGTCTTTTTCTTTATATCTCACACTCCATTTCCCCCCACGCTCAAGGCTTCTCTGCCCCCTCTTGCTCATCTTCTGTTTCCCACTTAACAATATCTGGAACCTTCCAGTGTCTGCGTCTTTCCCAAGGTGGATTTAAGTATTTACCTTTAATACCGCAAGAAGAGCTCCAATTTGGTCAGTTTGCATTAGTTTCATCTTCCCACCGTTGAGAAGCGACTGGATGCCTTTCAGTGCATTCTGGAGTAACTGAAAACACAGAATTACTCACTTTTCCTTCCCAAATCACTCAAGGTTCACATCTTTCAAGTAACTTTCTAGGCAATTACAGTTTTGCTCAGCATAATTACTGGGACAGCGATATAATAAAAAATTACAGACTATTAAAGCAAAATCTCAGTTGACAACGTTCCAAATTTCATGTATTCCAGCAGCACAATCTCCTAATCACGGTATTTTAGACAGTTAGACTCACACTTACCATGCAAAAAGTGATGTCATCTACATCAGAGGTTTTTGAAGACTGCAGAACACTTAGGAAAGTCTGAAAACAGACACTTCTGTAGGGCTCATCCAAGTATGGCTGTCCAGGCACACTAAAGTTAGAGCAGGAGTGGACAAAAGGTTGGTTGACAGTCTGTCCACAAGTTCATAAAGTTACACAGACTCATATCCGAGCCCTCCACTAGCCTGAAGAGCCCCAGATGGATGGATGTTCTTTGAAAGGGACCAGCTCTGCCACATAGAGAACAAAAGGAAACCTGCTGCACAAAGAATCACTGCAGGGACCAGCCAGCACAACACCTTTTCTTTTCCTCCCTGAACTAATCCCCATAACGCTATTTCTGGAAGACTGAGAGTCTGTTGTTCTGTGACACAGTATCTTGGGGCACTAAAGCTTTACATTTCGAGTTCACACACAGACACCTCGCTGGCCCCGTGCTGGCAGATGTACATCTCCCAAACCACCCAAAAAGGCCCGTACACACCTGAGACACAGGTTTGCCATGCTGCGAACCGCTGCCCTCCTGAGCTCCACGTCCGGCTGAGCGGGGTCACTGAACTGCACCAGGAGCCCAGGCCTGCCCAGCAAATCCGGCAGGTACTGAAACAGAGCAGCAGCAGTCATTAGGGGGCAGTGCCCTTCCCTCAGCCTCCCAGTCCTTGTGGTTGGCAGCTAAACACGGCTACGTGGGGTGGCTGCACCCTGCCTGGACACCAGGTGCCCACCAAAGCTGCTCCATCACTCAACTGGACAGGGGAGAGAAAATACAAGGAACAGCTCATGAGTTAAGGACAGGGAGAGGTCACTCACTGATCACCCCCACGGGCAAAGCAGACTTGACTTAGGGAAATTAGCTGAATTTATTACCAATCAAAACCAGAGCAGGATAATGAGGAATAAAACAAATCCTAAAAATTGTCAGCTGCAATTTCAGATTCCAGAGACAGATTATGTTTATAAAAAGCGGCATGGGAATCTTAATTCCCTAACTTCTCTTACTCTCAGTTCAACTGAGTCCCAGTTTATGCTCTTTTCCCAGACACGAAGCTGATCTAGGAACAACTGCTGCGCCAAACTGCTGCTGTTACATGGGCTACAAACCCACACAAGCTGGCAGCTCCAAAACTGTGAGCATCACCACCCCATGCTCAGCCCAGAGACTGCTCTGCAAGCTGCCACAAGCTGGTGACAGCAGGAGGATTCAGCATCTCAAGCACTGTCACGCTGCAGCAACAAGGAGCTTCACACAGGATTGATACCTGAGAGTCTCCACCCGAAACAGCTCCAAGCCCACTGCACAATGAACACCTGCTCTGGTTACAGGATGAATTTCAGGATCCTCAGTGGAGCCTGAGAAGTAATGTGCAATTTGAAGCTCCCTGTGTTCTGCCTGCCTGATACACAGGCTGCTTGGTCTGCAGACTAAGCCTGGTGCCCTTCCTTAAGGGCTCAGGTGATCCCTACAGCTGCAGGTACAGAGGTATCCCACATGAGAAGAACCTTGTCCTCTCTTATTATTAGTATGCACACCTGAAATTCAACTTTCTCATAAATATCCATCACTATTTAAATGGAAACTAATTTTACCATGAAAGGTAACACAATTTGATAATTTTTTTATTCTTTCTTTTGGGAATGAAATAAAGTAGAAACAGCAAAACGGTGGAAATGTTTTTGTTGTTTTTGTTTGGTTTGTTCCTCTTAGTTTGTAAACTCACCTTCTGACATTTAGGCCCATTGTTGTAAAAAAGAGCTGCTAAGGCTTGCAGAATTTCAACATGTGTCCAGGAGCTGCACTGCTTCAGAGCAGAGACACAGTAGGAGAGAAGGAAATTCAAGTTCTGCTCATCAACCATCACCTGTGGTAACAGAAAAGGACTGTGGTCAAAATTAACATCATCGTGTACTGCTGGAGTCAATAAACCCAGGGATATTGGTCACAGACTGGGCAATCCAGCTGTTAAAATCACACACCAGGACAGAATCAGCTGACACTTATGGAATGGATAAATCAGCACAAGTGTCCTAAAACCAGCAGCATTTCTGATGGTGAATCACTTCTGACTGAGAGCTGGTTTTACATAAGGAATCATACTAGAGCCAGATCAGAACCTCAGCCAAAAATAACTAACCAACACAGCGGAAATCCAAGAAACTTTGCCTGAAGGTTGGCTCCACAGCCCTAGAAAAAGTCAGAGGACCCCCTGGCTTAGTGGGGGACCAGGAACCAGCACGAGAGAAAGGAGGGACAAGACCAAACTTTTCCTACCTGATATCTGTTAAGCAAGTGATGGATGAGCTGACAGACTTTGCTGACAAGATGTTCCTGATCAAGGGGAACCAGCTGACAGGCTTGGACAAGCAGAGCACAAACATCCTGGAAAAGAAAGCCTTGGCTGGTTATTTAGGGACTACAAAGCCAGGGTGGAAACCACATCATCAGCTCAGGCTTTGATCGCAGAGCCAGGTCTGTGCGAGGGCACCCACGGCCAGTGCAGCGAAATGAGTGAAAGCCCAGCTGGTGAGCTGCCCCTCATTTACCCACGGACCTTCATCCCAACGCAGGGATACGGGGACACGGGCTCCAGCTGCAGGAGTGCCGCTCAGGCAGCACCACTTAAACGTGGGAGCAAAACAAGGCCAGTAATAAGGCACAAAAAAAAAGGCTATAGAGTATGATCGAGGAACAGAAGAGTCCAAAAACCAGTTAATTCCGAAGCGCAAAGTAATCCTGCTCCGGAATTAAAATGAAGACAAACCAGTGAGTCGGTGTCACAACTAAGTACCCCGCGTTCCCAAGGGAGCACCATCCACTCCGCACAACCGCAGCGCTCAGCTCTGAAGAGTTTGCTTTAAGGCTCAGAAAGCTTTTATTTTTTTTTTTTCCAGTACCAGGCTCCGAAAACGGCCCCAAGGCCCCGTGCCCGCAGTCCCGCCCGCGGGCCGGGCGGAGGGCCGCTCCGTGCCCCACGCAGGGGTGCGGGAGGAAGGCGGGGCAGAGAACACGGGGGGCGCGGGAGCTGTGCGGGGCCGTCCCCGCAGAGAACACGGGGGGCGCGGGAGCCGTGCGGGGCCGTCCCCGCAGAGAACACGGGGGGCGCGGGAGCCGTGCGGGGCCGTCCCCGCA
>VZRE01014241.1:27676-43045 GCA_013396775.1 Cephalopterus ornatus | reverse complement strand
GACACCCCGACCCTGGGACACCCCGCCCGTGGGACACCCCGCCCGTGGGACACCCCGCCCGTGGGACACCCCGCCCGGCCCTGAGAACTGTGCGGCCAACGGAGTCACCCGCGTCGGGAAAGGACTCCCACGGCCGTGGGGTCCCACCGTCCTGCCCAGCACTGCCAGCCAAGCCCGTGGCGAGGCCGCGTGCCACATCATCCCTGCAGGGATGGGGACTCCACCCCTGGAAGATGTGATGGTTGTGACCCAAGATGACCGAGGGGCCACGGCTGCTCCTGTCCCACGCCCTTGTCTGCCCGTCCTGACCACGGCTGTGTCCGTGCCTGTTTCGGGCGCTGACGCAGGACATCCAGGCCTACGGCACCGGGGACACCGGGACCAGGGGTTGGGAACAGGAGCCCCCTCGCCCTAAGGACGCTGACCCGGATAGGATCTGCACCTCACTGGAATTAATCTCTCACTGATGGGTGACATCGGTCAGCTGTCGGTCTCCCGCCATTCCCCGTGAACAGCATCCCGGGAGAGCAGCCAAGGACTGGAAGGCCCTGGTTGATGGGGACATTCACTTGAACGGGGCTGAGCCAAGTGTTCCTGCATCAGTGCACGTGGACCTCTGCCAGCACTGGAGCTGCATCACCTGGGAGAGAACAGGAGGGCTCAGGGGCGAGGACACGGTGTCCTCTCCTTCTGTGTCACAGCCAGGCAAAGCCTTACCTCTGGTTTACCCTCCTTCCATTTCCTCATCACAGTGACCACCTCGAGTAAGAAAAGTACGTGCCGTGCCACCAGTGCCCTGGCCTTGCTGTCCTTCTGTGCCCCGGGCTGGCTGGTTGTGGCTAATTGCTCTGCTCCTTACCTTTATCATCCCATTTACCCTTTATGATTGGATCCTCAGAAGTCCCTAACTTTTCTGCGAGGCAGGCACAGGGAAACACAGCACAGAGACAGCCCCAAGCATGTTGTTATTGCTGTGCAGGGATGATTTTAGAGAGCTCTGTGCCAGCCCAGCCCGGACATTGCTCCGAGGGGAGCAGCTGCCGGGGATGGGTAAGGACGCTGTAGTTTTGGGAATAACTCCACTGAAGCCATTGATGTTACACCAAGACTCATTTTACCAGCACCTGGCAATACTCCAGGTTTACTCACCCCTCCAAACCCCCAGACTGCAGCTTCCAGCAGTGGCCATGAGGGAAAATAGCACAAGTCCTGCACTGTTAAACGTGCTCTGCTACTATCATACAAATACATCTGGTTCAGCAGCTCCAAGCAGACTTCAAAGGACAGAGAAGTCATTAGAATCACAGTTCAAAGAAAAAAGTGAACAGCTGGTCGAGGCCATCTGGTAGGGGACATAAAATGGTCTCTTTCTTCCCCTGTCAGTCTATGAAAATTTCATTAATTGTAGGAAAATCTTCCACCATTAACCAACATCATATTGTTAAAAATGTAAGTCTTAATAAATCATCAGAACTTGCTTCTTAGGGAAGGAAGGAAGCCGCAGTCTGCTGGGGTCTTCCCTCCCCCGTAGGACACCATTCGGTAATTACAATTTTAGGTTGGTGTTTTCAAAGCAAATTAGTGGGAATTGGATTCCTCAGCTCCTTTGGAGGCCTCAGGGAAGAATGTGGACAGGGTGGTTCCCCAGGCTGCAGAGGAATCTCTTTCAGTATTGATTTCAGGAGCCACCTCTGGCTTAAAAACATGGAGAAAGTGCCCTCCCTGTGCTGCATCACTTGGGGTGGGTCCCACCGGCCGTGATCCCGCCGGGATGGGGGCTCAGCCTCAGGACAGCTGGGCCCCAGACAGACCAGGGGAAGCTGGAACAACCCTCAGCCTCCCTGCAGCCCCCAGGATGCCAGTCCTGCCTTTGCTCCTCTTTCCTGTGACCGTCCAAGTTTACTGACTTTTCACTTCCCGTCAGAAGCATTTCAAAGCTCACGAGAAACACCTGGACCCAAAAGAATCCCGATTCTCTGAGGTGTTCACCCACCAGGGAAGTGCACAGGCTGCTCGTGGAGCAGCTCCGTGGGCTACAGACCAGTGTCCTGAGCTGTGCTGGTGCTCAGCTGACCTGTTCAGGTCAGAGCAGGAGAACAAGCCAGGCTGGGGACAGGAGCATCAGGAACACCACCTGCCCCAGACCTGAGAGATGGGTGAAGGGGCAGGGGCTGTCCCAGGGTACCTGCAAAGGTGCACACAC
Organism: Cephalopterus ornatus; assembly: GCA_013396775.1. Classification (NCBI taxonomy): domain Eukaryota; kingdom Metazoa; phylum Chordata; class Aves; order Passeriformes; family Cotingidae; genus Cephalopterus; species Cephalopterus ornatus. The sequence continues at coordinate 40,842 of VZRE01014241.1, read as the reverse complement.
AGGTGTGGGAGGGGATTCAGCCCGTGCCCCTGCCTGCACCACGCTCCACATTTCCCACTCCCCAAAAGCATGTGCAAATTCAGCCCTTGGTACTTGGCTGGGTGTCTCCCACTGCCTCCCCAGCTGTTTTTCCAAGCTCTGGGCCAGCTGACTGGACAAACAACACTGGCTCTGGCCTTGTTTGCCACTGAACAACAGACACAAATGCTTGAAATACTTTCCTAATCTCATTTTCTCATGCAAACAACTGCAGGGATGTCAGGGATGTTAATCCAAGGCAACAGCAGAGATGGGACATGCAGTCTGGGGAGAGAAGGACCCAGCCAGGGAGCACCCACAGCCCCCTGAGCCTCTCCACGTGCTCCCATCACAGAAAGGTGCCTGTGCTCACACCCACCCCAACCTGGACCCCCCACCTGGGTGCAGGTGCCCTGCTGATTTGGCCAGTGAGGATCGTTCTCCCCCTGCAAGGAGGGCCATTGACATTCCATGGAAACACCATGGGCTGGGATCACCAGCCCTCCTGGGAAGGGGGCTGGGGATTCCCAAGCTGTTTCTCCTGGAAGGAGTGCTGGCTTTATTGGACTGTGTGCTGGGATTGCAGCTGGACCTGCTGAGCAGATTTTGGAAACACTCCTACTGCCCTCCCCTTGTGCTCCTCTCCTGGGCTTTATCTCCCCAGAGCTGGCAGAGGCTGGGATGTTTCCAGGCCTGCCTTCCCCAGGAGAGGCTGGGGACCCGGGGGACAGTGGAGAAGCCTGGCTGGTGGCAGCAGAGCCTGCAGACACCTCCCTCTCTGTACAAAATAGCACAGACCTGCTTTTTTAGTCTATACCTAAATCTGTTTTCATCCACCGCGTGTTTACAGAAGAGATGCATTCAATTAACACAGAAAAACAACTTGCCCAGCCCAAGAGCAGTGCAGGAGCAGGGGTGCCATTGTTTCCGGGGGGCTGGATCCCCAGGAAGCTCCGTGAGCCCTTGGGAAGCTGCTGCCAGCAGAGCAGGGACCGTGGGACCCGAATCCGCAGTGACCTGCTGGGAGCTGGAGTGTGCTCTGCCAGCACCCTGCCAGGGATGCACACCAAACATGAGCTAATCCGGACAAAAATAGGAGTGAAATCATAATTCAGATGCATAATTCATGTGCATAATTTTGTCTTTGCTGTATATTCTCCCGGGATGTATTCTAGAAACTGCTTTCTTTCCCCTCCCCTCCCCGCTCCCGTCCTTCCAAAAAGTGCCGTAGATGCAAATCATTGGAGGCAGCAAGAGGTAGTAGCTTTGCTGGGTTACTAAATAAATGCTAAATTTGTCTGAGTTTCTAGCCTACATCTTGGCAAGTGGTACAGATTGAAGCTGGTGGATAGACACGCAGCCTTGTGATAATCACAGGATTTTAATTGCTTTCATTGTGAGCCCTGGCTACTGATTGTATCTGCACGGAAAACTGTAACAGTTTGCACTTGCAAATGCTAAAAATGTTAAACAATAATGGCAATTAAGAGATAATTATAGTTATTCTGAAGCAAGGATCGTAGTTAAGGCTCCAAGAAGACATCCCAAACGAGCAGGAAGCGTTGCCCTGTTTACTGCACAGACTTCAAGCTGCTTTTTCTACGGTGCGAGATCCGCCAGATTTAATTGCTTAATGATTTTCTATAAAATATTTAAGCACCACGGTAGCTTTAGCCAGCCCAGGCTCTGCCTGAACTGCATTTATCAATCAGAGGCAGCGACTGAGCCCTGGCCTGGCACCCAACATTTGCTGAGTCACCCAACACCTTCCTTCTGCTCATGATAACAGGGAACAGCTCCAGGGAGCCCCTGCCAGTACCCCTGGGTGGGCACCCTGCTGGAAGGGGCCACACGGGTGCCATGTCCTGGTCCCCCTGCAGGCCATGGTTTCAGAGGGACCCCTTGCAAGGGGGTTCAGGATTTACTCCATCCGGGCTGACCCACGGAGGAGCAGATGCTTTTGGCTGGGTCATTTTGAACCCTTCAAGAAACCAAGGCTTTGAAACCCAGCCTTAGGAAGAGGTTGTGTCCTTGTCAGAGCGTTCTGGGCTTTCCTCAACAACAACAAAGGCGTTTCTTTTTTCCCAGAGCCATGTTCTGGGCCGGGTGCCAGCCGGCTGTGTGCGGGCTGCGGCGGAGGCTCAGCCTGGCTCCCGCCAGCCCCCATCCTTCCCTTCCCTTCCCGAGCGGCCCTGGCAGCGGGAAACCGCGCGCGATGGGCACGACATCACACCCCAGACCTGTAATCAAACACTGCGTGGGGAAGGATCCCTGTAAGCAAGGATTTCCGTCCCTGACTCAGCTTAGGCAGCGCACGGGGCTAAAGCCGGGCTCACACCACGTGCCACGCGCCCGGCCTGACCCGCCGGCAAACCCCGGCAAAGCCTTTCTCCGGGGCCAAACCTGCTCACCCCAGCCAAAGCCTTTCTCCAGGGCCGAACCTGCTCGCTCCGGCCAGGGTGAGACGTGGGAAAACCCTTTCCCGAGGGTCTCGGCACAGCTGGCACCCTGTGGGAGCACACGTCCAGCTCTGCAGATTCCAGCCCGTGTGTGGGACTCGGTGGCCGGGGCTGCGGGAACAAAGGGCGGCTTTCAGTGGCTCACCCCGCACAGGGACGGCCGAGGCAAATTCCTGGGATGCTTCTATGGGCTGCAACCAATGCACAGGGAGAGCAGGGATCCCAACAATCTCCTCCCGCTGAAAGCACTTCATTCACACCCGGGCTGGAAGGAGGTGAAAGGAAAGGCCACGGACATGGTTAAATGTAGGGGGGCCCAAATGCAGGGCATGGCTCGGAGCGCTCCCTGAGAGCCTCCCTGCCCACAGGTTGGGATTCGAGGGCACGGAGCCCAGCCGGGGTCTGGGCAAGCAGCTGAGCTGCAGCCGGGCTGCTCCGCAACGGCCATAAATCAAGGGAGAGGCATAAGCAAGGGAGGGAACAAAGGACATGGAGGGATGCCACGGCATCTGGCAGGGAAGAGCTGCGCCAGGGGATGGCGTTGGAGGGAAGCCTCTGAGCCGGGCTGTGAGGGTCCAGCCCCACGTCCTGCCAGGGGACCAGCGCTGGCCCCGCTCTCCTGCCTCTCTCCAGCCCAGCCCATCAGCACGGGGCATGTGGGGATGGGGGGGACGTGGCAGAGTGTGACCTCCCACCTGCCCCCCGGCCCAGCAGTGCTCCCGGGATGCCTCCACAGCACTGCCCTGGCCCACCAGGGATTTTTCCACCAGGCCACAGTGAGCTTTGGCACGTTGGCTCTGAGTCCCCAGCACCAGGACGGAGTGATGTGGCCTGCGAGGCCACTACAGCAGCCTGATTCCACAGGCAGGAGGGAAAACGCTGCACCAGGGCCAGATAAAACTGTTCCTTGAGCTTAACTCAGGGCCAAGCCCTGCTGAGCAGCAGAGCAGAGCCTGGACTTGCCCTCCCCAAGGCTGCCCCTGCTCACGCACAGGGACTGGAGCAGGGTTTTCTTACCCCATGCTGAGTGCTGAGCCCACCAGTGCTTGGAGCACCTGCCACCACACTGAGCAGGGCCGGCGAAGGCAGTGACCTGATGATGAGCAGTTATTTGTCTCATTGGTAATGAGTTATTACTCAGCCTCAGCTAGACACTGCCTTAAGGAAGGAAACATCTGATCATCTTTTAATAAACACAGTTGGCTCCTGCGAGGCTCCTGCAGCTCCTGTATCTATAAAGCGCTCTGAGGCGCATGGCTTCTGCACAGACAGAGCTGCTGTGAGTCACCGTCTGGGAAAGGGTGTCAGGATCCTTGCTCAATAAATAGAACAAAGGAGGGAAACCTCGGGTGGGCAGGGATGGCACAGCCCTGCTTCCTTCACCGCGTGCCACCGGCCTCCTCAGGATTTACCCATCAGAGGCTGAAAGCCAGATAAAAATTATTTCTGTGTTTTCTCTCTTCATCTCAAACCTCCTGCAAAAAGAGCTGGGAGAAGGAACAGGTCCACTGGGTACTGGGTTTTCCAGCGCCAGGCTCTGCTCCCACGTGCCTGGGGAAGGTTAGCACTGCAATGGCAGTGCTGCAGGCTGGCTGGGAGGGAAGGAGAGCACCAACCTGCAGCATGGGTGTTCCCAGAGGAGGAAGGTGCAACTCCCAGGTCCCTGCGCTGTCAACTTTGTCTCTTCTTGGAGTCCCAGGTGGTCACAGAGAAGGGGAAGAACATTGTGCCAGGCAGGCAGGGAGCAAGGCTGCCTGCTGATGGAGTCACACGCCTTCTCCCAGGGCTTTCCACCATGCTCACTCTGCAGAAGAATGAATCCCAGAAAATGTCAAGGAGCGACACCCACAGAGCACAGCTCCCAAACCCCAGCCTGCCTGCTCTCCAGCGCCACAAAGCTCTGCTTTGTAGGGCACCTCCACATCTGGAAGAAATACTCAGCATAAGAAACTGCGTAAGCTGGCTTGCAGGAGAGAAAACAATGTGACACTCTCGCCAACCACGAACCGCACCATCCCCTGCGGTGAACGCACATCTGGAGAAACATCTGCACCCAGAGCTCGCCCCCAGCAGCAGCCTCAGACTCCCCTGCAACCCTGTGCTTCCTGAGCACCTCCAGGCAGGACAACACACACTGAGTTTACATTTCAATGGCGGTTTTGCCCAAACACATCTGGAAGCAGTTTCTTTCTCCAGATGTTCCCCCCCAGATACATACCTTCCTCTCAGTGTCCCAGATCCAGGTGTTTCCAAATAGCTCAAAACTGGGTGGATGCTGTTGGCCTCTCCAGCATGGAAACAGTTAACGCCCTGAGGCTTCATCCAGGACACCTGTGCCTGGTGGAAACTGGAGACAAAGTGGAGCCCAGCAGTGGAAAAAGTCAAAGCCAAAAGCTGTCAGGCAGCTGCTGGGGAGCGGAGGGCAGCAGGACACAAAGCTCCATGTTCAGACCTCCCCCTGCTCTTGGCTGTGTAGAGGGAAGCGCTGCTCAACTTCAGGCAATTTGTGTCTTCCAGGGCCCCAGTGCTACAAGAAAGATAGTTCAGGGGAAAGAGGGCTCCATTTCACTGCCAAATTCCTGAAGATGCAAGCTACAGTTCTCCTTTTCCTCAGCCCGAAGCAGTACTCCCACTGCAGTGACACATCCAAGGAAGCATCAAGCCCATTTTCTACTTGTGTGTGTCAGCTCCAGGGCACACCATCCCTCCAGCCCTGGCAGGGCCTCCCCTTCCCACCAGGGATCAGTTTCCAGCAGCACCACAGCCCGTGGATACATGGCTGGAAGCGGGGGGTTTCCCAGATGGAACTCAGACTGGGAAAGTGTTTCACCTGGAGTTTGGATCAGCAGCCTCCTGTGCTGCAGCAGGCACTCAGGAGCCAGCTCCTGTGCCGTTTGCTCAGTTAGCTCAGCCCCATATGGCTGCACATTCCCTGGGAGCCACAGTGCCAGGCCTGGAACGCAGAGCCCCAGCACAGCCTGCCTGGTGCTTAAGCACAGCAACTCCACTTCCAGCTAAAAGGCTGGGGCTACCAGGAAAAGAACATCACACTCCCGGCTCCCCTAAAGTAGAAACCACCCCTGCTTTCGGGCCCTGGCAGGCGCGGGGGGAGCAGATGGGCCGTGTGTAACAGCCGGGGTGGTGCTGCGAGCGCGGGTTCAGCCCCGGGAGCTGCTCCCTGTGAGTCACGCTGCTCACGCTGGTGTTACTGAGCCACAGCAGAGCTGCTACACTGCTGTATAGCTGGGGAGAGCCCACAGCTTTTCCAAAATATCACACTAGGCCACAACCACAAACGTAGGTTGCGGCAGGAGCAAGATAACAAGCTGAGGGGGTTGTTTGAGGGCAAGCCCACAGCCCCCGTGGTGAGAGAAGTATTAAACAGATCAGTTCAGCTCGCAGCTTTCTCTCCTACACAGGCAGGAGGCCTGAAGGGAAAACCTGCTTTCCTGGGAAGCAGGGAAACACCTTTGTGTGCAGGAGCCAGGATCCCAGCTGCTGTACCAGCCCCCGGCTGTCTGAAGCCATTAAGAGGTCAGTCCCAGCACCTTCAGATCCAGGTTACTTGGCACAGAACATCCCATCAGGGTGCAGCAGGACACAATTCCCTTGATCCCTCCCTCTGATTCGGCCTCTGAGCCAGGCTGGACCTCAGCACCAGCACAGAGGGGCCACACATGCTCCTCACAGACCTGCCTCCTTTGGGTTGTCAGCACCTTCCAGGGCAGAGAACTCACAGGTTTTGCTCAGGACAGCTGGTAAGAAAGAAGAAACCAGAGGCTGTTTAAATGTGTCAATTCACCTTTAATGTTTGAAAAAAAATAAATGGTATTTGAGCCATTGCAGTTATGAAGGGAACAGATCTTGCTCCACGAGAGACCGTGAACAGATTCACATTAGACTCATGCTTGGAAAAAAACAAACCCAAAACATTCTCCTTTCAGACCCAGAGTGGAGTTCTGAAGAGACAAGACCACACGAGTGCCCCGGACGGTCCAAGGCACGTTACCCCAGTGCAGACATTTCCATCAACATGAAATTATGACAGCTACATTCTTTCTAGTTACAACATTGTTCTATCCATAATATAAAATTAGGCATACTTTGGATTTTGCACAGAGACAAGAAGGACTTTTACTTCAGGAAGTCGTGAACCTGGGTCACCAAGCCATTTCACAAAGCGCTCCCTTCACTCTGCCCTTCCCCACCCAGCAGTGGTTTATTCCCAACACCAAATTCATCTCAGAGACACAAGCTGGGCTCAGCAGCTCAGCGATATTGCCAATGCATTAGTCAGCAAACCAATAAATAGAGCTTATGACAAGCACCAGGGTTTCACTTGCCATCACAGAGCGTTTCTCCACACCCAGATCAGAACTTCCTGCAGCGTAATCCCAAGTCAGTACGTACTAAGACAACATCACTGCTGAACCTATTGGAGACCAAGACATTTGTCTGCCTTTGAAGCAGATGTCACATGAGTTTCCTTCACACAAACATCACATGTAAATTTAACTTCTTGGTACTGTGCTTTAAGAACAAAAGCAGATATCAGAACATGGAGGACAGTCCTCCAGAAATAGCTTATCAGCTACAGAAAATAAAAATAAAATTTAAAAAAAAAAAAAAAGACAGTGGCCACTTACAAGTCTTCCACACAACTTAGCTTGCTTTAAGGAGAGCATCAAGTTAAGGCAGTGTTGAGACAACTGGCTACAAACATGCCAAATAGAGCTGTTGTCAGTAGTCACCAATTTGATATCCTAGTCCATTGCGGGGCTGGGCCATGTGGCTTTAGAGCTCAATATCAAGGTCTAAAGACTTCAGCCACAGGATGCTGCATTCTGCAGCAAGCAGCAGCTCGGGGGGTGGTTTTGAAGCCTTCTAGACCAAGGCTGAGTTGCTTACACAAGTCTAGGTCAACGCTTCAGCAGAGCCAAAGATACAGCGATGGGCACTGAGCGCGAACACGGCGGGTGCCAGCTGCAAGCCTGGATCACAGTCCGAGGTGGAGTTCAACTTGGGTGTGGGAGCCACGGCGCCAAGAGCCACCCCACCAGCTTTCAGGGAAGGTCTAAGACCTGCCCTGAGGGTTCTGGGAGAGCCAGCTCTCTACAGTCTGCAGGGTGGGACAGAGGCTCACACTGGCTTTGCTCCTCTTTACAAGATTAACAGTCTAACAGGGCTCAGTAGGGAAGTCAGGGGCTTTTGGCCTGCCCAAAGAAGTTTTCCCAGCCTCAAAGAAGGAGTTACCACTGAGGGAGCTGTTGTGGAATAGTTTTATTTCTTCCCACGTAAAGGCCATTGTTTAAGCATTTACAGGTTTCCTAGTGCAATACAACCAAAAAAAGCAGTAACAAAAAAATGCCGCCTTCTTCCCAGGCAACTAAACAGAAGTAGATTTTTACTGCAACATATACACATTAAATATAGTATACAGTCCATGCAGCGGCATAGCCATGTTAGAGGGAGTCGTGGCTTCAGCCATCAGTGCATTACAGTCCAAATCTCACTCGCTCCTACTTCCTATCCAGACTTGAAGAGAAGAATTGCAACCTGACCCAAGTAAAAATAGATGAAGTGCTTTGTCTCGTGTGTTACATAGCTGCCAAAGTTTCTGCCAACAATGCAGTGCCAAGTTGGGTTGTATTTCTTGTCAAATTCCTGAAGAAAGAGAAGAGAGGCATTAAGGCCAAGAAAGCCCACATGAAAATAGTTCTAAGCACAAATTCTGAGCTGGTTCTGTTCACACACTATCGCCTCTCCTCCCACCTGCAGCATCTTGAGATTCCTCACTGGAAGACACCATTCTATTAAGCAACCAGACCTCTGGACTGGAGCAAAACATCTCCTGAGACTTGGAGCACCCATCAGTCCTGTGCAGGGAGAGCAGCAGCAAGAGCTCTCCTTGGAACTGCGCTATCCAGGCCCCATGTGTAGGCTACTCAGGGGAATAGTTCTCCTCCCCCATCCCAAACCCACTCACAAAAAAAATAAAGGTTTTGGCATATCTCCTCCAGCAAGGCATCTGAGCTGAAAGGTCATGTAAAAAAAAAAAAGGAAGAAGCCTGGCTTCTGCTGTTGGGGACTTTTCTACACATAAAGGGGAAAGAATCCCCATTGAAAATGAGCAGGCAGAACCACAGCCCAGAGAGCACACGGAGACCAAGAGGTCAGAGGTGAGCAAGCTGAATGCTGGTTCAATAGTCTTCTCCTACTTAACAGGTAGGATAGGGTTAAAGACCATTTTCCTCCCTCTAATTAACACACAACTCCAAAGAACACCCTTCCCTCCCCTGAGACAGAGCCAGAAGAACAGACTCAACATCCAAGATTAAAGCAAGTGCTAGTCTCAGACAGCAGCAAGAGTTTGAGTTCTTTGCAGGGGACCTTTGAAGTAAGGAAAAGGCTTTCTTGCCAGGGCATGAAGGTGCATCAAATTGCTTCCCTCCTCCCAACACACTCTCAGGATATAAAGGCCAGCTTCTTTCTGGATGCCTTCTGTCGAACTCACTCACTTTACAGGCTGCATTGCCCTGAGCACTTTGAGGTAAGTCATGCCTCAAAGTGATCTGAGAAGTCAGGAGACACCTTTGAATCCTTTACCTTCAAGCTTAGATTACAAGCAAGGCCCAAATGCCAGTCCAAGTGCCAGGACTGCACTGCCTCTGAAGTCACACTTCCCTCCTCCAGAAGCACTTTGCCTGACCATTCTGAGAAGCTGCTACAGAGGGAACCAACAGCTCCCCAGATGCCATCAAGCATGAGACAATTAACAGGCTCTTGCAAATGGGAAACACCTTTCCACCAGTCAGGGCAGCTGCTAACACTAACACAGCACGTTCCACAACCCCCGCAGCCACCATAAGGCCCATCCTCCTCCTCAGCTCCCATCCCAGAGCCAGGAACACACATGCACTGCAGCCCACCAAGTGAAACACCAGAGCGATCCCACCTGCACTGGTGCTGCAAGCATCTGTGGAGCAGGTCCTAAGCAGAGGCTGCAGGCAGCCCTTTCCAGGCTGGCAAATCCTGAGGGACAGCACTCGTAGTTTGCTCAGAGCTTGCTAGAGCTCTGCCATAGCCCTCCCCTGACCTTGGAGAAGTCACTCCATCCTCTTGAAAAGAGCAGTAAAGCAGACAAGAAGCCAAGCATCTTCTCCCTCCCAACAAGCAAGCACGAAGCCTCAGCCACTCAGCTCCCAACAGGAACAGACTCAGGAGCTTTGGGAAGTCTCAGCCAGCACAGCCCCCTCAGCCCGGAGTTACCTTCTTGATATATGCTGCAATGTCCTTTTCGATGTTGTACTTCTCCATGGCCTGTGTAGCACAGTCTACAGCATCCTGCTGCATGTCCTCGGACATGTCCGCATTCTTGATCACAGCCTTCCTGTCAGACATGGTGAACCTAAGGCAGAACATAGATTCTTTTAATCCCTTCCCAAGAAAGGAGATGCTTGCTGTGCATCGGAGGTTGTCCTTTCTGTGCAGGCTGCGTCACAAGCCAACACTACAAACCCCTCTACGGCCTGGGCGAGTTTTCTGGGGTTGTGTACAGCAGTCCCAGGCCAAGGTGCCCCTCACAGCCAGAGCACCAGAGCACTGGCTGGGGGTTAGATCAGAGATAGTCAAACAACACCACCTGCATTAAACACACGCAGGAAAAGCTTCTGTGTGGGAGGAGACGGGATCTGCAGAGAGCCACAGCCCTCCTGAACATCAATAGGATATAGCCAAGTTTCCTTCCAGGTGCACCAGTGGTTTGGAACATCTTCTGCTCAGAGCCCTGCAAGCAACAGATCCCAGGAAGCACACTAAGAGCAGCAGTGTCACAGTTCCTGCTGCCAGTTTAGCCTAGGAGGAGTGTTGTTCTACATTCAGCCATCATCACCCCCTCCCCTCCCTGCTGCTCTGCCATGAAACCCAGCCCTCAGCTGTTCCCATGGGACAAAGCTGGTCTGACAAGCCAGAAGCAGGTTAACACCACACTGCAGCCTGAAAACAAGGCACAGGAAGCAAGTCCCACCACAGAGCCAGCCCACCCCACCTGGGAACACATGCCAAAACCAGCGTGGTAGCACTGCCCAGGACCTTTAGGGAACCGGGAAGCGCTGTACTGGAGCTGGGTGTGCAGCCCCCTTCGCTCTGGAAGTTAGTTCAGGTGCTCTGTACCAGCCACTGCAGCCATTAGACCTGCTGTGGCCTCTCTAGGGAGCTGTTCAGCACCAGGAAGTTTCCAGCACAGTTCATATTATCCTAGAAAACTGGGATTTGACAATCCCAGCCCTGCAGCCTTTCTTCAAGCCCTGGAGGAGGAGCCCCATGCCGTCCTTCTCCAGACACCAGACCTCGCCCCATGCCCCACAGAAGGCCTGGTCAGGGGTCACATGTTACCTGGAAGACCAGGTACCTGCTCCAAGAAGAACCACAGATGCTCACTTTGCAGCAGCTCTTACCACAGCAGATTCAAACTTTGTGGGAATAAGCTTCTTAATGCCAAGGAGTGCCTCCCATTAAGCCTGCAGAGCACCATTAAGTTTCCTAAATCCTTTCACAGCGCTGTAAGTCTTGAGGTGATACTACCAAGCGTGTTTTGAAATAGTGAAACTACACATTTTTAGCTCTGCTGTGGAGTGAAAAAAAAATCTGCTGCAATGATCACTTCCTGGAAGAGTCCCAGAAAACTGAAGGAGTAGCTTTGTTACAGCAATTAAACGAGCTTGCTACCCAGAGAGAAAGAGAATCCAGTTACATAATTGCAGCCCTCTGATTACAATACTTCAATTCTTCCCTCTGCCTGCACTTGAAGACTTCTATTGCCACCTTAATTTATACAATTTAGATACAGTCTTTAACAGAGCACTGCTATTAACATAGACTAACAGCATTGGGAGAGATGACAGGAACTGAGCTCCAATGCCAACAGAGAGCACGTGCCCCTACCACAGCCCTGGAAAAGCCACTTCCAGGCAGTTTGTTCCTCTCCATACTGTGGTTTCAGCCAGTGGGGGTTTGCCTGCAGCCCAGAAACCCTGGGGGAAAAAGACACAGCTCAGAACAGCCTGTAGACATGGAAAAGTCTTCTAGGGGTCCAGTCTGCTGAGAGAGGGAAGCAGCAGAAATCCACTTGTGGGTTATTCTTCCAGGAAAGTATCTTTAGAGAAGAAGGGCAAACAAGCTCTCACACACACCAGGCCTTCACACACCTCCACCGCTCAGAGTTCAGAGGGCACTTGCCATTGCATAACCAGCCAGGAGTGACCTGCAAAAGGCATCTCCCTTCCTCATTGTTTAGGCAAGGAGCATCTCAGTGCAGGCCCGTGCTCCGCGGGCAACAGCGCCATAGGAAAAAAACATTATCTTTCAGGAGATCACTGGCCAGCCCTGCCCTGCCCTGCCCAGCACAGCACCCTCCATGGCCAACCACGATGGCGGTTGTGCTGCCCTGCACCTGCCATGGGATAGGGAGCAGCTCCAAGCGTCACCCCCTGCACCCACCTGAACACCCAGAGCAGGGCCCCAGTCTCAGCTTATTCCCTGGGGGGTTACAGGTTGGTCTTCCCCACGAGGCAGACCAGTGCCACCACATACACATCATAACCCTAAGCCACAGGTGGCCCTCGGAGTCTTGCCACCCAATCTGGGCCTATCTGAGGAAAACCACAAAGCCCCAGCACACAGCTCAGGGCAAGATGGGCCTGGGAAGGGGTAATAGCACAGCCCCAGCAGCACCCCTTCCCTAACCCAGGGCAGGATGTGGTCTATAAGGAGGAAGACCACAGCCCCAGATGCCACTCCAGGGCAGGATGAGGCCTTGGGAGGGGGATTAGGGCCCAGCCAGCACCCAATCCTTTCCTCGTAAGTGCAGAATTAAGTCTCAGGAGTATGAGGCCCAATCCCAGCACCAAAGGCAGCTCCAGCAGGACAGGCTGGAACTTTGGGAATAGCATGAGACACAAGCCCCCTGGTAAGCATTCTTTCCCTCTCCAAGATGGGACAGAGCCCTAGAAATGGGACGGGACGGAAGCCCAGCACCCACCACTCCCCCATCAGGACAGCATGGATCCCGAGGACGGGAAGAGAAGCCAAGCCCAGCATCCGTCACTTCTCCATTAGGACAGCACAGATCCCAAGGACCGGGACGAGGCCCCAGCCCAGCACCCACAGCATCCCCCACCGCGGCCGAGGAGGGCCCGAGGAAGGGGTGCGGCACAGCCCCTTTCCGCGCAGGGCGGCGGGGGGCGCGGGAAGGCGCCGCCGGGAGCCGGAGCCCTGCGTGACCTTCACGGGGGGAGCCCCGGGGGCGCCCGAGGCCGCGATGACCTTGCCCGGAGCGGGGCCGGCACCGCACCAGCACGGACCTCCGGGGCGGGGCGGGCTCCGAGAGCCACCCATATGCCGGTTCCGCCCGGCTACGGCCGCGACCCTCCCCCGGGGCGACCCCGCCGCCACCTCGCACACGGAGCGGCCGGTGTCGGGCGAGGCTCGAAGACCCCCGGCGCTCCGGCGGAGGCGTCGCTCACCTTCACAGTGACAGGGCCACCCCGGGAGAGCGAGGCACAGCACCGAGGAGGAGGAGGATGGGGTGTGAGGAGGCGCGGCCCCGCTGCCTCAGCCCGCTCCGCTCCGCTCCGCTCGGCGCCCCGCGCGCTCTGCGCCCCGGCGCCGCGCCGCGCTCAAATACCGCCC
>VZRE01014241.1:14362-27376 GCA_013396775.1 Cephalopterus ornatus | reverse complement strand
TTCCCCGCGGGGGTCCCTTCTGCCTTGGGGACCCCGATCCCTGAGCCTTGAACCCCTGTGAGGGACCCGCTGGGTTGAGTCGAACACCACAGTGTTCTCCTGGAGCTCGCTGTAATCTTTTCCTCCACCACCATCCCCCAGATGTCCGTGTTTTCAGGTCACTGCAGCAGGTGCTCAGCGTCCCTCAGAAGGACAGATCTCCAGGCAGATCTGCCCCTCCCGAATACATCAAAAGGGTTCTCACATTTCTTGGGGTTTTCCTACAGACAGCGAAGCATGGGGAATGCCCCGAAAAGTTTTGGGAATGACCAATTTTCACTAGACCATCACCCCCACATCCTGTGCAAGCCACTGCTTTTCCTCTGGGATGCCTCAGGGAGCCAGGTCCTTTTCCAGCCAGGTCTAGTCTTCTTTCGTGCGGAAAAGCTGATAAAATCCCAAACCCAAGTTCTGTGCTGCTGAGAGTTGTCCCTGCACGGCAACAGAGCTCACAGGGGTGACATGTGGCTGTTCAAGCAGCATCATATGTTCACCCTGAGGATGTGGGATGTTGCCCACACACGTGAAAGCCCAAGTGAGGACAGAGAGGAGAATAAAGTCCTCCTGTTGACACACCTGCCTGTGAGGACTGGCAGTGAGGGAGCACCAGGCCAGCAGGACCCTGGCACGCAGGGGTGACACCGGTGCTTCAGACACTTGGCTTTCCTGCACAGGGATCCTGCCCTGGATAACTGTGCTCCGGGCACACTCCTCCCCCGCCGCTGCCCCTGCGTGCCCGGCTGCCGGGCTGGCCGCCAGCCAGCTCCCGTTTTGGTTGCTCCATTTCACTCGAGCTGCAGTGCCAAGAAGCCCTTTGCAGAAGACACCTGAAGAAAAGCCCAGCAGAACAAAAAAACCCTGATTCCTGTGCCGTCCCCATTCCCACGCCGTGGTGCCCGCACAGCAGTGAGACAGAGACAGCGCTGCCCGGGCTCAGCTGGCTCTTAATGAGACCAGTTTTAATTGCCTGCGTGGCCTTGAGAACCAGGAAAACTACTCTGGGTCCTGAAACCTCCCTGATTTGATTGCTGAAGGAAGACAAGCCTAGGGCTGGTAACAGCACCCGGGAGACAGGCTGGGTTCATTCCATGTGAGCCGGCTGGGCAGCCCAGGAACGGGGTGATACTGTTTGCTCGTGAAGTGGATAGTTGCTGGTTTGTGACCCTTGCAGCCTCTGAGATACTGGTCAAAATTCCCAACAGCAAATAAAATGTTTACTGTTCTTTAATGGGTCCAGACCTGAGCTTTAGCTTTAAGGGAGGAGAAGCCAGAAAGCAGCAGCAAAGCCAGTGAAGATGAAGGAACACTGCAGGGCCTGGCACTGAGGTGGTAGGAGCACAGAGGGACAAGACCATGCCTGGGCAGGTGGCACGGTCTCAGCTGGCCCGGCCGGAGTGGGCAGGATCCCTGGGACACAGCTCCCGAAGTGCCCGGCCACGAGGGCAGCCGGTCCCACTCAGGTTCGCTGCACCACGCTTGGCTGTGCTATTTATAGCTCTGCCGAGTCTCTGTTGAGGCAGCAGATCCCTGAGTCTTGTGGATCTGTTCTATGAGCATCCCAGCCCCGGCAGTGCAGAGCCTTGGGACGGAGCCGCCGTTCGCACTGGGGCGGAGGTTTGTGCTGTGCTGTTGGTCCTGAGCTGAGGCTGGGGCAGGGGATGGGGCGCAGCAGGTTTCAAGGCCAGAGGCAGGTGCTGGGCGATGCTCATCCTGTCTGTCTGTCCGTCCCAATGGGAGCCCCAAACTTTCCCACAAGGACTCCTATGCTCCAGACCTCCCTGTATCTTCCCGTAGCAGAAGCAGCACTCACCTCCCTCCTGCCCTGCCTGTCCTGGGGATGCCCACAGGCACCTTCAGCCCAGGATAGGAGGGGGCTGCCCCAGGGAGCAAAGGGACGAGGTATTAAACAGTGGCCTTGAACTCACATGGTGATAGTCTACAGTCCCCAGAGCTGGCTCCAGTGCTTCTGCATTCCGAGTGTAACCCCATCCCAGTTACATCCTGCCTCGTCCCAAAGCATCTGCAGCAAGAGGGGGTGAAGGAGCCCCGCTCCTGCTTGGCTCAGTCATGCTTCTTGCACAGGAAGGAGCATTGCCTTGATGGAATAAAGTGCTTGGAGTGCCATGGAGGGAGATGCGTTCCTGAAGACTGACAAAAGGCATTTGTTTATAAATTCCTCCAAGTGCACTATATAAGGCACTTCACAGGGATTCACAGGAAAAGGGCCTGACACAAGGAGCAGTTTGCCATCTAAGGCTCTGCTCCTCCTGCCCCATGGCCACACGCTTCCCCACAGGATGTTTCCAATTGCAGGCGATTTTAAGTCAAACCCACAGACTTATGCACATTTTCCACAAGAAATGCAGAGGTCTGGGAACCAAGTGTGGGGCTGACAGTGTGAGTGTGGCTGCGGTATCCCACCACTTCCACGCTGTGCCTCTGCAGGAACATCCCCCATAGGAAATTTCTCTTATTCAACCTAAGCCCACTTTGCTACACCTCAGCCCATTCCTTCTGCTCTGCCCCACCATGGATGTGGCACACTGACTTACTTTATAGCACAGATCCATAGCAGACGACTGCAGAAATGTCACCTTCATCTCCTCTCCTCGCAGGAATTCCTTCCCTCTCTCCTCCTCCCACATGTCTCCTGCACCTGTGGTCCCTTCCTTTCTCTCCCCCATCAGTCACTCTCCTTGCCAATAATCAATAAAAACAACAGTAGCAGTAAAGCAGCTTCTATTAATTCCCGGCTGTAACAGAATGAAGGGTATGGGCACAGCAGTGACACCAGGACACCCCAAAGCAGGGCTGCTGCTCTGTGCCAAGGGGAATTTGGCTACTTCATCATATCCACAAAAGCCCTTGCTCATGGCTGCAGCCCCCAGCAGCATTTCGGGTGCTGGAGCTGGGTCCCTCACCAGCACAGCCCCCCAGGGCTGCCCAACGTGCTATTTTTTACCAGGAGTCAATTGTTTTGGCAAGTGTTTTGCAAAGCGCATTCCGGAGGGTTTGTTCTCCGTCCTGGGCTTTGATCAATCTTGTTTGCGAAGCAGTTTCCAGCGCCCTGGTTAATGTACGTTATTATCTCCCTGAATCCCTGCTATAGAACCTGGATAAATCCCGTGGAAAAAGAAAAAGCCCTATAAAAGGAAAGGCTCTAAAACCTCCAGTGGGAGCTGCCACCGCTGACGCAGAGGGTTTGGACACCGTGAGTGGTCCCTTAACAGCAACAGCAGACCTCACGTCCCACAGGGGGTTTATTGCTCACAAACTTGGGCCAATAAAGTGTTTTCACTACCTGGCATCCATGTCACTGCACAGATCCTGTCTGGGTGCAGTGCTGTCTCCCATGGGTTACTCCCACTTCTCCCAGGGAATAGGAACCAGGTTCTCCCTGTGCCCCTCAACCCCACGTCTGATCTGCAAAGGCCTTCCATCCCAACGTGCAACCAGAGTGTGCAGGAATACCAGCCCTGGGACTGTCCCCCACGTTCCTCAGCTGGGCAAGGGGTTCCTCCCTTTACTGCCACAGGGGCAGCGGGGCAGTGGGTGCAGGGGGCTGGGGGAGAAATGCTCCTCTCTAGGAAGAACTACCCAGGACTGGATCACATCCTTCCCATCAGCGTCACACACCGGGGCTCTGAAATCCCAGTGCCGTCCCCAGAGCCAGCACGGCCCTTCCGTGGCTCCGGCGTGCATGGAGCCCTCGCTCCTCATGTGCCAGGTCCGTCCTGGAGCAGAGCAGAGGCAGCTGCAGCGTGGCACCACGGCAGGGCAGCCTGGGCTTATCTCCAAGGCAAAAGGGCTTAAAAATGTGACAGGCTATAGAAGGCTTTTTGTCTAAACCCTGCGTGCCACGAGGCAGCGCGTTCCTGCCATCCCACAGGCATGAGAGAGAAAACACTCCATGACTTGTGAGCCTTATTAATATGGATTCAGGTCAGCTGCTCCCTGCAAGTTTTTGTGAGTGACTCGCGGTGTGCAGTTCATGCAGGATCCATAAATAAGGACGTCTCTCTGGAATCTCGGTGGGGTCGTATGAGCACATCAACTGCTTCTGAGTATGTGGAGGGGTGAAGGGTGAGAAGCTGCCCAGCCCGCTGCTCGCAGTTCCCAGCACCCCAGCTTAAGCTCCTGGACCAGCTGGATGCACTGAGAGCTGACAACTCCCTTTAATCTGATCTCTCCCAAAGCGAAAAATGGGTTTGGAGACAACATAAACACCAAAGGAAAGGTCACATCAAAGGCATGTGCTGTGTGACGATGTCTTGTGGCTTCGCTCCCACAGTGGGATTTGCAGGGCTCCCAGTCTGACCGCAGGGCAAGACTCAGTGTGCTTGCAGGGCCAGAGAAAGGACAAGGGTTAATTTTACTTCTTTTCTTGAGTTTTCTCCATTTTTCCTTTCCTGTGCTCCCTCTCACTTGGGCTTGTGCCGGAGCACCAGTGGTTTATCTGCCAGGCATCCTGCCTGCACATCAAAGGCTTCCTAAATTTTTAAGTCTGGAAGGGCTGTTGTGATCATTTACTCCGCCCTCCTGTGAGCCACAGCACTCGCCAAGGTTGGGTTCCTGTGGTCAAGCAGAGCACGGTGCTGCCGTCAGAGGAGCTGGGAGGTGCCAAGACATGCCGGTGGCTTTGGCCTGGCTGCAGGCAGAGGGTTCCTCCTGCCCCACCGCAGCACATCCACAGCAGCCAGGTCCTTGCACCGCTCTCTGCGCTTCCTCTGCTCTGCCACACTCCTTCCCAGCCCTGGGGCTGCAGTCCCCAGAGATGTCCCTGCTCCAGGAACACACTGGGCACTCTCCAGTGAACCAACTGGGAAACGACGTGTAAACCACTTGGAGCTCATGCATGAAATAATTGATCAATCACGCACAGGCTAATTGGGCATTTGTATGCAAAATAACGGGGTGCTCATGCGTGAGCTGCCCGGGTGCTCATGCATGCAGTGATCGGGGCTCGTGTGCCCGGCACTGAGGCACCCACGGATGTGCTGACCCGGCTCTCCTGCGGGACTAACCCTGCACCTGTGCGAGCACCAACTGTGAACCTGTGTGTGCTCGTGCAGGACCACTTTGGATGCTGATGCACGAACTCTTTGGGTGCTCAAATGTACATAACTGGGCACTTGTGCGTTCCCTGATTAGACATGCGTGCATGAATTAGGCACCCAACTGGGTGTTCGCTGGGGATAGGCAGAGCCCGGCACAGAGACAGCCACACACAGGGCAGGGAAACCTGCCAGCACCAAGCACGGGATGGTGTGGCACCAAAAACCCCTGCTGGTTCCCCCAGGAAGCGTGAGCCGGTGGCTTTGCCTCCCCAGCAGCCTCGCTGGCACATGGCAGCCGATCTCACACCTTCCCCCGGGCTCCCCGGGGCGTAGGAAGCAGCCACTGCTGTACAGACAACTTAAACCCTGTTCTGGCACAGCTTAAATACGGGAAGCTCCAAAAGCAGGAGACAAGGTCTCCACTGTGTAGAATGATTTAGGTCAGTCTCACTTCTGCAATGATTTATTTAAGCTTTAGCAGTTCCTGGCCTGAGTGAGGGAAAAAAATGAGGGGAAAAAAAATAGAATCCCCCGTATTTACACTATTTTTCTGTAATGTTTATACTGTGGAAGCTACAGCATCATCTGCCAGCGCCGCTTTAATCCAGGCCTGCAGACATTTCCACCACACGCTCACATTTCTTGGGATTGTGCTTCAAATTGGAGCAACCTGCTGAGCACAAAATCTCAACCTCTGAAAGCATTTCAGTGGCTGCTGCTCCCAGGAAAGTACATCCCATCCTTCGATCACTCCAAGGCTTTATCAGAAACGTTCTTGCCTTCCTGCAATCAAAAAATCAGCCATTTGAGTGGGCTCAGAAGAGAAGCGGCCGGAAACAACCCACTGTGGTGCAATTCTGCAAACCACAGCTGGGGAACGGGCTGGTGGTGGGAGCCCAGAGCCCAGCGCCCAGCGTGTCCTGTGCCAGAGCCAGGACCAGCCTGGGAAAGCAGGATCAGGACGGGTGCTGGAGGTGATGCCTAGCTGGGTAGCTGTGTGTATAAATGTATATAAATGTACATAAATGTACAGATAGCACACAGATACTCAGGGGCTCACCCTAGGCTGGCATCACTGACAGCCAGAACCCCCCTCCCTGCCCTCCTCGCCAGCCTGGTCATGTTGATGCTCTCACTGAACTCTACAGAAGGAGCCTCAACAGTTGATCCGATCAATAAATACACATTTTATACAAGCCTTAAATCTGTAATAACTCTCTGTATATAAGAGGCCACAAGGGATTTTGTTTTAATTAGAGGAATGCTTAAGGCTACTCTGCCTCCCGCTTAATCGGCCTTGGAAATGCAGCGGGAAGGGCTGTCCTTGCGCAGAGCACTGCTCCGAGCCAGCACAGCCCAAGGGCTCAGCGAGGGCACGAGGGCAGGAGCAGGGAGATGGGGAGCACAGCCTGTATCCACCTCCCTCTGGCACCTCCAGCACAAACCTCCAGCTGCAAGCACACCCCGTCCCCTGCTCAATACCCACAGGACGAGAATTAATGGGCAGGTCCAGCCTCATCCCCGGTCTGAGGTGATGGTTATCATGGTGACACGGGGAGAGGCGTCAGGAATGCACTTCATGGCCAGAAAAGAGCAGAGGTTTCCAGCCAAACGTTGTCAAACGGTGGTGGTTTTCTTACGGGAATGTTACAGCTGCTTAGGTCCCACGGCATGGAAATATCCGTGGGAGGAGAGCAAACCTCTGCACACGCACGTGTCCTCGGGAACAGCCCTCGGTGCCCTCGGATGGCTCTGCCTCCGTGCTGGGATCCAGGTGAGCCTCCAAGCCGGGATCCAGGCCAGCCCACGGCCAGCCATGAGCAAACACACCGGGCTTTGCCATGAAGCACCAAGAAGCCAGTGGGTACCAGAGGCACCCAAACCTATGGCCTCGGTGTAAACCACCAACTGGGGTCTGGAGGGTGCATTTCCAGTCCTGTCCCACCTGTGCTCAGGAGCACTTCAGCCCCAGCCCATCGCAGCGCTCAGCTTGTGTGTAACTCCAAGCAGGCAAGCAATTGGTTCGGGAGCCAAGCTGCCCTCTGTCTGGGAGGGTGAGGAGGAATAAAACAGGGGATAATAAATAAAAACAAACCCTAGAGGGGAAAAAAAAATGCTCACTGAGATGCAGGAGCATCGATGCTCTCGGAGCAAACAGAAGTGGAGGCGCTGCTTTGTGCTCGCCCCCAGCCCGGCAGCACAGGGATTGTTTGCTGTTAACAGCAAAAAAGCCTCATGGGGATGCTGCGTGCGTGTGTGTGTGTGTGTGTGTGTGTGGTGAAACCCTCTGTGATGGGGAGGTGAACGAACAAGCAGGAAAGTCCTCTGATACCCCAGGACATTATCCAAAGCTGTGGGTTTATGGATAACTGGTTCCCATGGAGGAACTGCAGCTTTTCCTGCCGCTGCAGCTCCCTGCCCAGCTCTCCCAGGCTCCTCACCCCATGCAGCTCCTGCTCCTTTGATCTTTTCTTTCTCACATGTGGTATTTCAGAGGATAAAAATGTTAATATGCTTCCAGGGAAATTATCAAAATATTATCCGCCAGTCATGCTCTAAATGACAACGACCTGTTAATCCTATTTACTGCCCTCAAGGAACTGCACCTAAAGGGCCTATTAGGAAAGGGAAAAAAATAGGTTTCTTCATTGTATTTCATATTTTAGTTGGGCTACTGTGGTACCAGAAGGTCCAATACCATATGAAAATAAAATTTTCTCATTTTTTATTTGGCCCACAGAGCAGAGTGCGGAACAGCCGCTGCTGGGGCATTTCCACACCTGATTTCTGACACATCTTTTAATCTGCCCATTTAAAATCACTTACTTTGCACCCTTCACCTTAAAAATTAATGGAATATTAACCCTGAGGTTTCCTACACAAGGAATGGCTGGATAATAAAATGCTGTGGAACAGGATTTCCAGTGGGAGCAGAACCCTTTCAGCAGCATCCGGGCACTGGGATCAGCAAACTGCTCCAGACCTTGGCGGCTGCTCCCACCCTGGGCCTTTTGTAAACGTTCAGTTTATTTTTCCTCGTTTATTTGCCTTTCATTGAGCTCTGACAGGAAAAATATATGTCTTGGTGTCCCTCCCACCCTTGTCTCCATGACTTTTTGTTTCAAGTGGTTTTCGCAGTCCCTCGCCTCTCTCCAATGTTTAAATAAAGTTACACACGTCCATGAAACAGTTCTGAAAACTTTTTTTGTATTTAAAAATACTCTGCTTGAAACCAATTTTAATGCATTTTTGACTCATTGTTGTGCCTTGTGTTAAATAAAATCACCAAACCCACACCGATGCCACAGGGGCCACGTCCTGCTGAAAGCCCTGAGAGCAGGGAGGGAGCGGGGACGTCGGCAGCGCCGCCAGCGGCTCTCTGACGGAAAGCTAATGGAAAACCTCTTTTAAAACCCACTCAGGCCTGGAAAATTGGGGTTATTTTGGGAGAACAAAGAGATGCAGCTCTACCCACGCTCCCAAGGCTCGGCTTAGTGGCACGGCCGCCACGGAGACATCCCCAGGATGTGTAAACGCAGAGCTCCTGCTGCCCGCGGCGGTGCCACGGCCCTGTGGTGTCCTGACGGGGATGGTGGCAGGAGCCACACAGCAGATAATGGACAAACACACACTGTTTCAGTTCCCTGTGTCGGGATGGCACCGTTCACTCCGAGTCAGGACACAAGTGGTGGGACAGGAGGTGTCCGGTGGGGCTGGTGAGCTCCCAGTGCTTGGTGTGCTGCCATCGCTTGCTCCTTGGTGGATCTCAGCGTGGATGGCTCAGCCTAGAGTGTGGGAATGGGTCGAGGTGAAAGGAGGCAACTCCATAAAATGCACAGGGAAATAAAAATAGCAAGAGGAAACAGAGTGGCCGCAGGGAAACCCTCGCCAGCCAGCCCCGCCGAACCACAAAGGTGTCCCTGGAATGAGCCACCCAAAGAGATCCGCTCCTTTCCCCTTCTTTATTCCTTAGCAGGAATAGACCTTGGCGGGTTTATTTACTTTAACAGTTTGCATTCATTTTCCTCCCTCTCCACATCAGGCCCTGCAGCATCGCACCGGGCAGGGCGAGGGAAGGGCAGCGGGAGCGGCTGCTGCGATACCTGGTGACAGCGGGAGGCAGGGAGCAACGGCAGAGCCCTGGGTGAACAGAAATATCTACCCAGGGAAAGAAATCTGGTAAAACAGATTTGGGGGCGTTCACTGAATCTTTCTAGTCCGTGCCCACCCCCGCCCCTCCCACTCCCACCCCGAGCCGTGGTGTGCTGGCACCTGGGAACCAAAGGGGACACTGGGCACTGCAAATCTGAGCAGCGTGAAAATGAGGCGGCAGAAATCACAGCAAACCCCCGATTTTTATTATTTTTAAATTGTTTTTAAATCAACCTTTAATTGGTACCAGCCAGCCAAATTAACACACACCATTTAACCAGACTCTGTCTGCTTCCCTGTGCCCGGGGTGAGGGGGTGGCCCATGGAGACCCCGGCACTCTGCCCCGGGGACCTGGGATCACGGCTCTGCCAAGCACACGGTGTGACCAACTGCATGGTGTGGCTGTTCTCAGGAGGGAAAAACAGCAGTGTTTCAGAACTTCTGAAAATGAGCATTCCCCAAGCTGCCTGGCGTGGTTTGAATTCTGGTGGTGTTACCTCTGCTCGTCTGCGAGGCTTTTCTCCTTTAAGCCTCCACCTGTGTGTGTCCTTTTGGGCTGGCTTCCAGGAAAAATTCCCACTGGCAGCGTGCTGTGTTTTCCCTGTGCATCCAGACGTGCCCCAGCATGTGCAGAGGAAATCTCTGCTTACAGATAAATCTCCATAAACAAAACCAGCTCTGTCACCATCCACTGTTAAGGGAATTATTTCCAAACTCACACACACTTTCTTTGTCTTATCTTAGACTCAGAGTTTCCCTAAAAAAAAAAAATCCTAGACTGGTATTTTTGCATCTTTCTTCTACATGCAAATCAATAGCTTTGATAACTTCGAGGGACTATTTAAAATGGAACACCTCCCTCCCCCCAAGAATCAGCTTTCTGTTATTTCACCTCCCAAGACACAGCCTATGTGGTTTCATGTTACTGCTGAAGTGCCAAGGAAACCCCTCCAGCAGCAGATTCCAAACTACTGTTACAGGAGGGAAATGGCAAGTTTGGACAATTCACAGCTCAGTTCTCCAAAAAAAAAGGTTACAACTTCAGACACCTCTTTAAAAAACGACCCTTTTGTCCCAAACAATCTGAGCTTCGATGAACTGTTATTTTGCAACAAAGTATTCCCTATCGGGACTAATCCCAGCTGGATCGCTCTGCACTAAGGATTAGGAAAAACAGGTTCTCTCTAACAGAGCTGGGCGATGACAGGCCGTGGGCCGTGGCCCCAACCCCTGCTTGGGAAACCTCTTGCTTCCCGTGTTTCATCAGGAATTACAATCAGCACTGATGTTACATGGGTAATATTGGCATTATTCACCAAAATTCTCTCTTGGAAAGCCCTGATTTTCATTGCTCCCATTTTGAGAACAAAAACTTGTCATTTTACAGTAGTTGGTTTCTTTTATTTTAGCAAGATTATTTGCTTTTTCCTTCCCAGTAATCTATTTTCTACATAATTTAATGATTCTCCACATATATGTTCTGTTAGAAAGCCAAAAATTACTCTGAGAAATAAGTGCAGATTATCCAACCAAACACTCCACTGATAACACAGAGCTAAGGAAGGTAATGAGGAAGGAAACATCCAATACTTCTATAAAGAGACACTTCATTAAGGTAATTAAGACAGTCATTTAAAGCAGCTATGAGGATTATTAAGATACAAAAGAAATTATGCAACAGGGTTTTCACCAACCAGGCAGACTTACCATTGGTTTATGATGCTTTTAAGAATAACTTCCAGTGGTTTAATAAGTTTTTGAAAATAAAACTCATTTCTTGGCAAAGGATGGAGCTTCCCTACACCCGGGAGGAGCATAATCAGGCTCTTTGTGGTTTGTTTCTTGTGGGGAGGGGAGTTGTTGGGTTTCTTTAATGTCACAGAAAGGTTTCGGCTGGGAGGGACCCCTGCCGCGGTCAGGGACAGCTTCCACTGGCCCAGGTTGCTCTAAGCCTCATCCAACCTGGCTGCGAACACTTCCAGGGATCATGGATTCACTGAGGTTGGAAAAGCCCTCCAAGATCATCGAGTCCAACCTGTGCCTGATCCCCACCTTGTCACCCAGCCCGGAGCACTGAGTGCCACGGCCAGTCACTCCTTGGACACCTCCAGGGCTGGGCACTCCAACGAGTATTTCTGTTGAGCTGGCAAATAACTGAACAGCTTGTTCAACTGAGAATAGCTTGTTAAATAATGTTAAAAATGCATTATTTACCCCAAAGCACCCACTGAAGTCACATAGATCAGCACTGGAACCACAGGGGCCACAGTCACTGCTCAACACGTCATGTTCTGCTACAAAGTGGATTGTGAAACCATAAAACTCTGTTAAAAGATGTAGAAAATCCCCAGACAGTTGGGAGTTCACCCTTTGCCAACCACCACTCCTGAAGATGGGCTCTCTCACACCATCTCTCTGCCATTAGCAGCCGCCTTTCCTGAATCCATTAGCAATCCAACACTGACATTCCCTGTTAAAAATGCCCGGAGCAGAGCACATCACTGCACTTTAACCTCAACGAGAGAAAAACGAGCGGCATTTGTAACAGTCACGCACGTCATGACGTTACACTGAAAATATTTCCCTAACTGTCAGCCACCGGATCGCCGTTTTTCCAGAGGAATATGCATTTTTCATCAACACATGAAAAATGAGGGCAGCATGATGGGCTCCAAGGAAGAGCAGGAGGCATTTTTCACAATCCCTTAATTAACTCAGGAGCCCAAAGGGGTTTTCTCCTCACTCCAACGCTGCTTTAACACCATCCTGGTGGTTTCGGTGACTGAACTCCGGCACCACACGGAGTCACTTGTGCCAGTACAAACGACACCCAGACTGCACAAGAACAACTATTTCTATAATCTTTAGCACTATCTCTCCCACATCTCTTTTATCTTGCAGACTGGGGCACACTGAAGTGGTTTCTCACTCTAAGGCTGCGTTTGCTGCTTTAATGCACCTGTGAGGGCTTTGTGACAACCCGGGCTACTCCAATGCGAGTCGAAGTGCCTTTACTGAAACTATAATCTTGTAACTGTAACACAGTTGTACGTTATTTTCTTGCTCCTTCTGCAGGAAAATCTTTTCCGCCCTCTTTTGCGTGTATTTTTCACGTAACTCCACGTTAAACCTTTGCAGATGTACCGCGCGGCACAAGCCCACAGCCCCGCGCGGATGATGTTCTGCTGGAGGTCAACTCACGTGATGTGACTTTGTCTCAACTTCCAGCGTTTTTTGTTCCCTCACTTTTATTGATTTACATAAGCACAGAGCCAAGTCCCTTCTTAAATAGTTTGTTTTGTCCAAACTCATTTTGCTCAGGTGCAAAGGAAACGTGTCGACCACGAGGTTGGTCTGATGCAAGACCACCCAAGAACCGTCAGAGGGGCTCAGCAATGAGAAAGCGCCACGTGAGGGGGGGAAAGAACCACAACCGAGTAGATTTAAAACTGGGCTTTAATAAGACTTTGCTGAAGGAGATGTGTAAGCCGGACGCCCGCCCGGCTGTGCCGCGGGCCGGCCCCGCTCCCTCTGCCCTCAGGGCGGCCATTTTGCCTCAGCCTCCGTCCTCCCCCCGAGGGGCGGGCAGAGCCCTTTTCCCCACCGTGGCACAGCGGGACAGAGCCGTGCCCGCGGCCCTTCAGCCACAGCGGGCACACTGCGGGCACACAGAGGGAATAGAGCGGGAATAGAGCGGGAACAAAGCGGGATCACCGCGCCAACGCGGCGGGAAAACGGCGGGCACCGCCCCCCCCGCGCTGCGCA
>VZRE01014241.1:0-13411 GCA_013396775.1 Cephalopterus ornatus | reverse complement strand
GACGCGGAGGACGCCGTCTACGGGCGGGACGGCTACGACTACGATGGGTATCGCCTCCGCGTGGAGTTCCCCCGGAGCGGCCGCGGCACCGGCAGAGGCGGCGGCGGCGGCGGAGGGGGAGGAGCCCCCCGGGGCAGGTACGGCCCCCCGTCCCGGCGCTCGGAGTACAGAGTGATCGTCTCGGGTGAGTCACTGCTTTCTCTCTCAGCCCAGGCGCTCTCCCCCGGGGTCCTGCAGGCGTGGCGATGCTGCTGCGAGCCGTTCCTTAAAAAGCGTCGCCGCGTGGGGTTCGGGAGGGCAGGAATGGTGTCCCCTCGGTGCTCCTCCGGAACAGTCCCTCCCCTTTGCCACTCGCTGCTGCTGCTGCTGTTGCTGTACCTACCGGAGGTGAGGCTTATAATGTGGTTTTAAAGTCGTTTCTTGCTTTTCCCGTAGGGCTGCCTCCAAGTGGAAGTTGGCAGGATTTAAAGGATCACATGCGTGAAGCAGGTGATGTATGTTATGCTGATGTTTTCCGAGATGGCACTGGTGTCGTGGAGTTTGTGCGGAAGGAAGACATGACCTACGCTGTGCGAAAGCTGGATAACACTAAATTTAGATCGCACGAGGTAGGTATCACACTTACTTTCTTTGGCCAGAATTGGATACAAGGGGCTTAACAGTAGGACCCGGAAGGTAAGGAACGCGTGGTGTTCACTGTTTGGTGACAAAGCAGCTAGATAAGCGTGTGGTGAGGCTGGAGGCAGACGTGTAAAAGCTGTGCTGTCTGTGCCGGCCGTAGTAGCACTGTCTGCAGTCTGTCAGCATGCCTGAAACATGGCCCTGGAGCCTCGACGTTTCAATGGAAAGTTCTGTCTGTCCAATAGGGAGAAACTGCCTACATCCGTGTTAAAGTTGATGGCCCAAGAAGCCCAAGCTATGGAAGATCTCGGTCCCGCAGCCGTAGTCGTAGCAGGAGCCGTAGTCGAAGCAACAGCAGAAGCCGCAGTTATTCCCCAAGAAGAAGCAGAGGATCTCCACGCTACTCTCCCCGCCACAGCAGATCCCGATCTCGTACATAAACATCACTAGCTCTGATCTTTTTGTAGAACCCCATGTTGTACACAGTTTTCTTTACTTAGTACAGTCTTTCATTATTTTTTTTTTTTTTTTTAAAATTCCAACTGTTTTACTCGAATTGGCTGAAGTGTTGAATTGCATTCTTGTGTAAAATCCCTAGTGAGTATTTGCTCCTCGACACCAACATTCCCCTCCTGTCTTTGGTAAATTGTATTTTAATCGCTGTCAGTCAGGATTGTTCCGGTTTAGTTCTAGTTCAATACCAACATTCTTGGAGCTGTGGTATTGCTGTGTAAATGTCTCAGTGTTCCGCTGTGGTCGAGACGAGCTGGGGATGTTGGGATGTTTGTGGCTAACTTGTCTCTTCTTGGGGGATCTTACATTTTATCTTGCCTTTTCGTGTGTCTTTCTGTAGACATATCTGAAGAGATGGATTAAGAATGCTTTGGATTAAAGGATTGTGGAGCACATGTCAATCATTTTAGGATTGTCAAAAGGAGGATTGAGGAGGATCAGATCAATAATGGAGGCAATGGTATGACTCCAAGTGCTATTGTCACAGATGAACTTGGCAGTATTGACCTTATACTGAGAGACAGGGGAATTGAGGCCGAGCACATACGTGTCCCCACGTGTCGCTTCAGGCGTGTTCCGTGACCGCAGGCTGCGATTGCTCTCCTCTTTTTAAAACTTCTCTTCTTTGGGGGGGCAATTGTGGCCAAATCCCTGCTTTTGTAATTCTCGATTCCATTCTAGTTTTTTAAAGGAGTAACCGGGGCCGGGGGGGGAGCACTGGTTTATTTGTCCCGCAGCGTTTGGTTACAAGTGTCCATGTCCGTAGTATCCGTACACTTGTAGTAGAACTTGCAATCAGAGTATAATATCAATACTGCTAAAATCTGCATGTCCTCTGTGTGACTGATACAGCGTGGCTGTTGCATTTTTATAAGTACCAGAATGAAAGCAAAAAACAACAACAAAAAAAAATAGCAGACCTAGTGGGGAATAATTTTAAGTCTCAGCCCTGCCCCCTCAGACTAATTCACGATTGACTCACGATCCGTGTGAAAACACCGATTGTTAACGTTCCCTCCAGCTGGGAGTGCAGCTGTAGTCCAGCCATTCCATAGTAGGTGGATAGACCGAGCAGTTAAAGCTTTTCCAGTTTAATAAAACCGTTTTTTACAACCACAAAACCTCGTGGCCCACCAATGCGCTGAGTATGTTGGCATTTCCAGTTGACGTATTGTAAATATTTACGATGTTTCCTCCAAATAGTAATTAACGTTTCTGAAAGAATTATCTGAGCATCACCATTGGAAAGTTTGTTTTGGGGAATTGATAGTTATTACTGTACATCTGAATTAATTGATGGCAAACATAACTGATCATTCCCCAGAATCCTATTTTTTCATTACAGTATCTAACTTTTTGCCTCCTCTTTTTTGGTTTTGCTGGTTATAAAGGTTTGGATTGGAGAGGGCTCACTGGATCCCAATCCTTGGAGCTGGATCATTGGATTCAAATCATAATGTGGATAGGATAGGGAGGCTGAATTACAAGGATTCATGGAGCGGGATCAAATTACCAGGAACATAGGAGTGGATTCCTGCCCCAACCAAACCGCATTCGTGTGGATTTTTTTTTTTATTCAACTCAATTGGCTATTCCAAAGATATTTTTTTTTTCCTATTTTTGACGATTGGAGCCCTTAAGATGCACGATGGAGTTTTGCATTTTTTTGGTAAAAGGAGCAAAGCGAGGACCTGGAGAGGTACGCTGGAGCAATCTCCTTGGAAGGATTCAGCACGAGTAGATGGTAAACCTTAAAGGGGAAAAAGGGGGGTTTGTTTAAAAAAAAAAAAAAAAAGTAAATAAGTCGTTTCTCTAAATTTAAAGACCGAAATTGGAGTTTAAAGATATGACGTAGGTTTCAATTGGCCATTGCTTTTTTTTTTCTTTGACAAATAAAATTTTTACAAAAACACGCCCCGGTGTCATCGTTGGTCGCGGAGTCTCGTCCTCGCTCCGGGAATCCAGAGGTCCCAGACAAAGGGCTTTTGTGTGGAACAGAGCCGGAGTGTTCCACAGGAAGCGCCCATGTTTGAGCTCCTCCTCGGTGGAGGATCAGTTCCCTGGGAAATGGGTGGAATTCAGTGTATGGGGAGGGGAAAGGGAGGAATTTTCACTGCCTTAAGGAGGAGGTGTTAATGTGAGTGTTAGTAAGGAGGGGAGATCACACGGGGAAAAGGAGATTCGTGGGCTTGGCACTGCTCCCACTGCTCTGCCGAGGATAAATTGGGATGGAACTGGTCTGTATGACCCTTCTTGGTGTGGGAGGGCGAGGCAGGGAGCAGGAGCTGAGGAAGGGTGGTTATGTAGGAGCCTGGGTAGTGGTGTGATCAGGGAGCTGTGGGCACAGGGACGTGCACCCCTGTGGCGTATGTGGGCAGGATGGACGTGGCACCATCCCAAGGTGGATGCCCAAAGGAGGCCGTGGCCCTGTGGGAAGGTGGGTGACTTTTTTTGTCAGAGAAGTTTCTTAGGACGTGGGAAACCAGGGAGTGGAGTGGGCAGTGTGGGATGCACAGGTGTGTGCTGCTGAAACTAAGGGCAAGTTTGGCCCCAAAGCCCCAAACTGGGAACAGAATTGATCTGTTCCATCGCCTGTGTTGAAGAAAGGTGAAACTGTGGTTTTCAAGCAAAGGTTCTGGGTGTGCTCAAGGAATCAAAACCTTTGGTTTCACAAGAGAAAAGCTGAAGAGTTTGGTTTGCCAGGACCGGAGTTTGGGAGGGTTGCTCTAGCTTGGGAAGAAAGTGACCCTTGGGAAGGGAAGAACGAAGGACCCTGATGGACAAAGGAGTCACAGTCCCTGCTTTGAAATAGGAGGGTCAGGTCTGACCCGGGAGGTCCAAGCAGAGCTTGTGGCTCTGAGCAGGTTCAGCAGGAGCTTGTTGACACGTGGAGCACCAGCTTCAGGAGTGGTTCAGCTGATTTCGAGGCACGGAATTCCCTGTGCAAGGTGTGCGTTGGAGGTGCAGGAAGGCTGTAACACGGAATTCTCTGTGCGAGGTGTGCATTGGAGGTGCAGGAAGGCTGTAACATGGAATTCCCTGTACAAGGAAGGCTGCAGTGTGTTGGGCCTGGTCCTGGTGCTGCAGAGCCGGCGGGTGCAGGATGTGCTCCAGCTCTCACTGTGTGTGCATCAGCTACTGGAGCGGGAAATACCTGAGGACTGTTTGCTTCCAAGATTATGTCAGTGGTTTGGATCAGCCTGTGGAAAGGCTGATCTCCCCGGGGCGGGACACGGGAGGGCACTGAGTCTGAGGAGGAGGAGGTCACACAGTGTTCCTCAGTATTGGGATTTGTGGAGCAAGGTGCGTTTCCATTTCACCCAGAAAACAGAAGGGAATGGAGCACTCGTGAATTCCCTCTCTGATTTTGGGGTTCCTCTCTGAGGGGAGAGCTCAGGGGGCTGTGGGTCCTCGGGGTTCCTGCAGCTGCAGCGCTCCCACAGCATGACCCACTCACCCTGTTCCCTGTGCCCCAGCTGTGGGGTTTGTAAAGCACTTGGAGATGCCGTAATAAACCGGTTCCCAGTGTGGAGCTCTGGTTCATTTCAGCTCTTTTCCTGTGAAATTGTTTCTGTCATCGTGCTGTGCGCAGCCAGACAGGCGGTGGTGGAGCAGGAAAGCCACGGGGTGAAGCAAGGCTTTCCCCAAGTGCCCTGTGTTTTAATTTTGGGTTCTGATCCAGCGTGTTTCACCGTCCTCAGGGGGATCACCGTGTTCTCTGATTGACATAAAATAGAGGAATTAAATTAATGTCTCAGAAATGTGCTATAAACCGGGTTTGATAGCGCTAGAAAAAGTTAACCGGAGGAGGCTGTGCCTCCTGACACACTCTCAGTTTTGAATTACACCACGTTACGAGTTCATTAACAACGTGACGGAGATGGTGAGGAGTCAGCGGGTGCTGGGAGCAGCGCTCCTGCCTGGCACAGCCCGAGGAACCTGGTGCCATCATCTCTTGCCCCTTTGGCTTCTTGGGCTGCGGATGAAAACGAACCTGAGTCAGCACCCACCTGCCTTCCCTCGCGGGGAATCTGCTTCCAGAGCTGCATCCGCTCGCCCGGCTGGGGCTGTTGGGTAGGACTCCCATTTATTTGAACACCCCAGTGCATTAGTGGGAGCAGGCTCCCTGCAGGCAGCCGGGCAGCCCGTGGTGGCTGCTCTGCCAGCACATCTGCTGGGAGCGTATTTCCTAGGATTGTAACAGAGGCAAACCAAGGCACCAAGTGTCTTCTTTCATGAATGTGTTCTTCCCAAAGCTCAATGCTTTGAGAGTCTGTACTCTCCAAAGATGGAGAGGGGTGGGAATTAGAGGATGGAATTACCTTTGTTAGAGCAGAGGGGACAACCAAATGTAACCCCCTCTCCTAAATAATTCTTCCACCCCAACGCTGAGGGTGTTTCTGCTGCACACCCCCGTGGCAGGGAGCAGGCAGCATTCCCTCCCGGGTGCTGCAGCGCTGGAGCAGCTCTGCCATTCCAGCAGGGAATCTGCCTGTTCCGACGCTCCTGCGCTTCCGATAGTGCCGCTTTGTTGGTACAACTGAGGGCGATTGTGCCCCCGGGGCTGTGTGGCCCCTCTGTGCCGCCCTGGGCCGTGCAGCTGCCCGGCAGCCCGGCCGATACTGCCGGCATTGTGCAAACACTTCGGGAAGCACCGCGGAGAGGGAGGGAATCTCTCCTCCTTAACTGCACATCGTCCTGATAGCCCTGTACTTAATATACCCAACATTAGGCTGAAATAGAAACGGTTAGAAAAGTTGTGGTTTCTCCTAGAAACCACAGTTTGGGGGTTTTTGTTGTTTGTTTGAGGGTTTGGGGTTTTTTTGAACAGAAACTTCTGCTTTGGAGCAGGGGATTCATTCATTGACCTGTGCGTGCTGGCTGTGCCATGGGGTGTCTTGCTTCTGATGACAGCAGGGTTTTAACTGTGCAGCAAAATCGGAGTCATTTCTAGCCTGGCTAAAAACAGCCCCAGCTTTGGCGGGAGTCCCCTGTGCCAAGTGCAGGATGATCCTCGCTGCACCTGCGCAGGGAAGAGCAGTTTATCTGGAATTACACTTGGGGCTGTTCCAAAAGGAAAGCTGAATTAGTCGGAAAAATGAAGATTCCAGGAAGTTCCCTGTGCAATAGGTGTTCCCTAAAATCCCTCTCCCGCATGCCTGAGGAAGTCAGACTGATGTACCACCCGCACTGCGCCTTCCTCGCAGCACTTTGTCCTGCCCGGCTGAGCTGTGGGATGGGACGGGCACAGAGCCTGGCACAGTCATGGGACAGGACGGGCACAGAGCCTGACGGAGCTGCGGGGTGGGCACAGAGCCCAGCAGAGCCACGGGATGGGCCTGGAGCTGTGGGATGGTCACGGAGCTCCGCAGAGCCGCAGGATGGGCACAGAGCCCAGCAGAGCCATGGGATGGGCCTGGAGCCTGGCAGAGCCATGGGATGGACATGGAGCCTGGCAGAACTGCAGGACAGGATCAGCACAGAGCCCAGCAGAGCTGTGGGATGGGCTTCAGCCTCTCCTGGCATTCCCTCAGCTCGCTCCTGGGTGCTGAGGGGCCCTGGCTCACCTCTGCTCGTCCCCTCCCGCCGGGCGGGCTGGGTGTATGTGCCGGTTGCAGGGCCATTAACATAATTTTATGCACTAATTTGTGTAATCATTAAAGAGTCGAGCAGGGCATTGTTCGCATGAGTAATTACCTCTGTATTCTAATAGCTCTAATTCATCCTTTAAGTGAGTTTCGTGTTTCGGTGACTCAGCCGCGATTCGCGCTTCGGGTCTGGTAGTTTTTTTCGAAAGCCCCGTTTCTCGCTCGCCCTCTGCGCAGCCGGTGACGAGCCGGCTCCCGACCAGCTCCGAACAGGCGGATGCCGACCTGGGAGAAGGGCTGCCAGCGTGGGTCCGGGGCTGCGGCGCTGCCCGGCTCCCGCGGGGTGTTTGACTGGCCGGGATGCTGCGGGGAGCAGCTGCCAGCGGAAATTTAAAAACGAAGAACTTGGCAGTTTGCTGAACTCCGGGTATTTTCCTCCCGACAAAGGGCAGGGCTCTATTTTTCTAGTTATTTTTGGTACTGGTTGAAACACGGGGAGAAAATTCCTCTGCGCAGCTCTGTGCTGGATTTGACTCTGGATCCATTGATTCTCCATCCTCACACGTGCGTGACTTTACAGTACACGGCGTGCAGGCGGGGGGGAGGCAGGGGGAGCATCATTCCCTGCCTGATTTGCAGGATGATACAGGATATTTTCCCGATGGCGCTGAAATTAATTTGAGGCAGAGCTGCCTGGTACCACCAAAGGTTTTGTTCCCCCCTTGGAAACACGGAGGAAAGTTGGTTCCTTGGCTGGTGGGAGCAGGGATGCTCTGCCCGAGGCTCCTGCCAGCGCTGGATGTTCATCCCCGTGGGATCAGCTGAGTGATGCAGATGAATGCACAAACATTGATTATTTTGGAGACAATCCATAGCTGCCAGATGAGATTAAACAACACCCAGGTCCCAGAAAAAATAAAAGTAAATAGCCAAGAATAAAGAAAATGGGGCATAGTGTTGGCAAAGGGTCCTGGGGGACCATCTTGCCGGGTATTAATCCCTGCCAACCCCATCCCTGAAGGATTTCAGAGCTCTTCGCTGCTATTAATCGCAGCAGCCCTGCAGGGAAGGTAATGCAGCATTATCCGTGTTTTCCAGCTGTGGCTGGGGAGGAGGGAAGCAGCCGGCTGGGCCAAGCTTTGCCGTGTGTCAGTGAAAGATCAGGGATTAGCGTTAGGATTTCCTCGCTGGCTGGGCTGCTCTAATTCAGTGGCCGTGTTTTTCCCTAAATGCACTGACCTTATGTGCCTGCTGCTGTACATCCCGTGCCCGGGAGAAGAAGGGCAGATGGTGGGAAGGGGAGCAAGGCAGGAGCGGATGTTTCTCTGCAGTCCTCGGCCCCGCAGGAATTATTACTAAAAATGGTCACTGGTGATTAACCGGAGCAGCACGCTGCTAAGTAATTGGTACAGGCTCTGGCTCGGGAAGTTTTTAAATCGAACTGGGAATGTTTTCCTGGAGAGCAGCAGTAGCTCAAAGGTGAAGTGCCGAGGGCAGCATGGGGCACGGGGGGAGCAGGGGGCCACGAGCACCTGCCAGGAGGGCTCTGAAACGTCCTGTGTGAGACAGGAGTTGCTGTGTACTTGCAAGTCTCTGTGCAAATCGTGTGTAAATCTTATGTAAATCATATAGACACAGAGAAGCTGTGCCTGCCCCATC
This sequence comes from Cephalopterus ornatus, assembly GCA_013396775.1. NCBI lineage: Eukaryota > Metazoa > Chordata > Aves > Passeriformes > Cotingidae > Cephalopterus > Cephalopterus ornatus. The sequence continues at coordinate 5,030 of VZRE01014241.1, read as the reverse complement.
CCTGGGAGTATTCAGGGGCTTGGAGCAACCTGGTCTAGTGGGAGGTGTCCCTGTCCATGGCAGGGGGTGGAACTGGGTGAGGTTTAAGATCCCTCCCGACCCAAACCATCCTGGGATTCTGTGCTCTGACAGTCAGTGTGGGCAATCGGCACCGTGTGGCATCAGTGCCCGGCCCCACGCACCCCTCAGCTGCCGGGGGGAGCCCCCCACGTGTGCACTGCCGCGGCAGCAGCAAGGAGCAGCCCCAGTTCTGGGGCACGGGCAGCAATTTCGCGCGTTGCGGAGGATGGGGACAGCACCAGCAGCATCACTGCGGCCGGCGTGGCCACCGGGAGAGCGGCTCTTGCGCTGCGCCGGGGCACGGATGACAGCGGCCGTTTTGTGGGAAAAACCTTGTGACGGAGTTCACTAAAATAACAACAAAAGGCCGCCGGGTGCTGGTGGCTCGTGGCAGCTCCGGCGCTCAAGGTGCCAAGCAGAGATTAGCCCAGGCACGGCTGAGGACAAGGAGGTGGGAAGAGATAAGGGCACTTTCCCGGGCGCTGCCGGACGGACGCGGGGCTAAACATAGCCCTGCTCCTGGCCGTCCGGAAGCTCCGAGCGGCTCCCGCGTGGCCCCGGCGTGTGCTGGGCCCAGAGGGAGCGTCGGAGCCGTGGAGGAACAGGGCCAGCCCCGTGCCGCGCCGGGGAAAGTGAAGCTCAGGCTGCAGGAAAGCGGGAATCCGCCTGCTGCGGCACCCTGGGGAGAGGAGACTGACGGATTCACAGGGATGGCAAAGATTAGGGAGGATGATGAAATCCCAGGGAGGCAGGAAGGGATTCCCATGGCAGGTGTGGCAGCGTGGCCGAGCGGGGACAGTGGGTGCGGGAGGTGCAGCAGGGAAGGAAGAGCTCAGGAGAACAGCAGGGAAGGGAGTGACCACTGCAGGGCAGTTTGCCATGGGAATGCTTTCACCAGGGAATGCTTAAAGCATGGAGTAACCATCAGGCTTTTCCTGCCTGGCGGGAGCACGGGCATCGCCCGGCTCTGGAGGAGCCCTGGGACAGGGAGGGTGTGCTGGGAGCTGACACCCGGCTCCATACAGACCCAGAGGTCTCCCTGCTGCCACAGCAACGTGTGTGGCCCTGGCACTATGACTACATTGCCCTGGGCATCACACTGGCTTTTGCAGCTTCCCTGCCTCCTTATCCATCACTGCAGCGACGCACCTCGAAGTTTGGTGCTAAAGCCCTGGAAACAGAGCACGGGGCAGCGCTCAGCCAGCCCTCAGTCCCGTTACCAACACTCCTGCCTTGGAGCAGCTCCTCACTGCTTTCACTCTGATTCCTGTCCTGCCTCCCTCAGTGATTCAGCCGAGCTGGCTGGTAATTTCCTGCATCCTATTTTCCTCTTTTGAAAAGTGGAGCGATCTTTCAGATGCACCAGTTACGATCCAGTGCTCTTGGCAGCGGCAGCGCTGGGGGGGTGGCCCTGACATGGCATGGGCGGGGCATCACTGCCACCCCCAAGGCTGGGGGGGGCCGTGACTGTGGGCAGTCATCTGGCAAGAACTTTCCTTTTCCCTTTCTTTTTCCCTTCCTTTCTCTCTCCCTTTCTGTTTACATTTCCCTTTTCCTCTGCCTGGTGAATGGGTTGTTTGTCCCCACAGCACCTTCCACCCTTGTTTTGCTGCAGGTCAGGGATGCTCTTTGGAGGATGCTGGATCATCCCGTGGCTGATCCTTGCAGCAGGCACACACTCTGCTTCCACATCTGCTTCCCACAGATGTATTTTGCTGTCTCTTTTTAGTGTCCCTGATCAGTTTGAGAGGGAATCGAGGCTGCGAACAGAGAAACCAGAGAAGACACAAACTTGGGAAGCAGCTAAAGAGAAACTGCCTGCAGGGAGCACATTCTCAGAACCAGCAGCACAGCTTATTTACACACTCGGGGCTCTCCAGCCCCACGGAGCTGTGAAATTCAAAGCCCACCACGTCACTCAGGGAGCAGAGCACGAGCAGAAAGGGGCTCCTCTAAAGCTGAAATATTTGACAACAGTTTCTATTCTTAGCAATGCAAGCACACACTTGCCCAGTGGAATTGGAGCACGGCGTGTCAGCAGGGGCCGGGGGACGTGGTGTGGAGGTCCTGGGTAAGGAGGGTACGTGGGTGCACACACACTGTGGGCAGCCTCTCACCCACTCTACACCCAGGGGAGACGCACAGAGAGTAGCAAAGAAAATAAGGATTTTATTGCTTATGTGCCAGTGCAGGTCCTAACGCATGGGGGGCTGCTGCAAGGATCACGGGGTAAGATGGGTAGAGTTCCATGCATTCCACCCCAGAGGGGATCTGTATCCCCCTGTCCTAGCCCTGCATCCCATCCTGGAGTGGATCTGCATTCCCTGCCCTGCCCCACATCCCATCCAGCCGGCAGGACAGCTCATGGCACGTGTGCAGATAGGCACCTTCTTAACTATTCCATGGCTGAGCACAGTGGAGGAAGCAGCTCCTCTGTTTGAGTCGCCCCGTGAGGGGGGTTTGTCGAGTGATGACAGGTGTTGGTTCTCCTGGAGGTGACGTCCCGGGGAGCCATGTGCTGGCTGGCAGGAGGGACACGATCAGCCGGGCTCTGTGGGGGTTTTGGTAGTGCCAGCACCGGGCAGAGGGTGGCTGTGGCACCAAGGGGCAGCCCCAGTGCTGGCCTGTCCCTGGGAGGCTCCCCACAACCAGCCTCGGCTCTGGCACTGGCAGCAGGGGACACCCAGCAGCCCCAGCAGCGCTCACATCCTTCCCAACAACGTGGGAAGCGCTGAGGAAGGAAGGAAGGAGGGAAGATTTGTGTTTGAAAAGGCAGAAAAGCGCAGCCTCGGGACGGTGGTAAATGGGCCACCCGGTTCCCCGTGCCCTAGAAATTCCCTGTGCGCGCTCGCCGCGGTGCCGGCGCAGCGGGGTGGCTGCTGATGCTATCGCTGTCCCAGCTCGATGACTAAGGGAGCTGGAAGGTATAAATTAAATAACACAACACTTCAAGCCACCTGTTATGTGGGTTTGTCCTAAGCAGCGCTGCTTTAATTAAGACGGAGAGTTTACAAATCTAACCTTTGTTTATTCTGCTTTGGGGCATATATAATGTAAATATGTGTTTTCAAACGCTGTGGCTTTTTAGATTTCCAGTTATAATTCTGGGTAAAGGAAAGTTCGTCAGGTTTGGCATAGACTTGCCCTGTCTAAATAGAGCTCCCGTGAGCTCCTTCCCCCCGGGGACTCTCTCAGCACCTCGGCTCGTTCTGCTCCCAACCCAGCTCTGTTTTCGGCTGCAGGATGAGGGGCTGGGAGGGCTCAGCCGGGCACTGTCAAGAGGGAAGTGGGCTCCAACTCCATTTCCCTCTCCTCCGGCTCAGCTTTGGGTCTTACAGGTTTTGTTCCTGTATCCCCTCTTGGTTCTTTAGTTGTGAAAACAAGAACGTGGAGTTTAGCCAGCTACGTGCTCGTCGGGATTTCTCCGATGAGTCAGTGGTACGCTTGGGTAGCTTTCTTAGCCTTTAATTGAAGTGAGTGTGAGCCCTTAACAAAGAGCTCTCCCAAGTCTTCCTTAATAAGCGTTAACAAAAATAACTGAGCCACCGGGAGGAAAACAACCAGGGGCGGCAGTGGTGTCTCCTCTGCTCCAGCGGCGCTGCTCCGGGCTCTCCTGCAGCCCCGCTCTGCCGAGGGCACTGCTGGGGTCGGAACACAGGGCAGGAGAGGGAAACCCTGGGGCACCGGCATGTGGAGCTGGAGCAGGAGATGATCCAGCTGCTCCCGTGCCACGGCTGGGAAGAGCATCTCGGCTGAGCAGAGAGACCATCCCCAGCCGAGCCGGGCCAGAGCGAGCGCTGCGTGCGCACTGGAGAACCCTTTTAGCTCCTTTTTTTTGGTCTGTTTTTCTTAATTCAGAGCCTCTGCAGAGCAAGGGTGGTATTTTGCACGTCTCCAGCACTGTGCCTCAGCACAGAGTTCCACCGTGGTGCAGACAGGGGGGGTCAAAACCAAGCAGGCTCCAAATTTCCTGAGGCAGACGGACTGCCTCAGCTGCAGGTGCTCCCGAGCAGGTCGGGCCACTCCAGGCAGCCGAGCCCCCAGGCACATGGCCACAAACTTCCCTTTGGGGTCACCAAGGCTGAGAAACTCTTTTTTGTTTTAAATGCAAACAGATTTTGACATAACCACTTGACTCTGGCACTGGAGTTTCAAGGAAAAAAAAGCCCGAGAGGCGTGAAACATCCGCAGGCGTCACTCGGAACAGAACAAGGACTGTTTTGCAACGCTCTCAGAAGGTGAAGAAACGCCCGGGGAGGGCCAAGGACCCTGTGGCTGGTGACCTGCCTGAGGCTGCACAAAGCCACGGCCGAGCCAGCAGGCTGGGACCCCCGTGAGTGTCCCCTGGTCCCTGCTGTTCCTCCTCCCCCCCAGCATTACTCTGAGCTGCAGCTTTGGGACCGGCCTGTGCATTATCTGTAACAGGAGACAAGAAAAAGCAGCCGGCTGTCCCGCACGGGAGGAAGTCACAGGGGCGGCCGTGCTGACAGGAGCCATATTTAGCCCCGAGTGCTGTGGCCGGGGCGCCTCAGCTGTTTCTCCCTGTGCCTGCGGTGCCGCAGCGGCCGAGGCCTGGGATGCTCAGCAGGGATCCAGGCCCGAGCAAAGAGGATTGACCAGAGCTGCGGGAAAATAAATAATAAAGTGCTGTAAGCCTGTTCTCATCTCCCCGGCCCCCGGGGAAGGTGAGTGGAGGTCAGGATTAAAACCCCCCTCCTGTTGCAGTGATAAACCTGCCACTCTCGGGTACCAAAGAAATGCCGGGTGTCCCTCAGATGCCACCCGAGGTGGGGCACAGGTGTCCCACACATCCCTCCCTGTCCAGGGAGCACCGGGGAGGCAGGAGGAGCTGTCCCTGGGCCCCATCCTCCTGCCTGTCAGGGATGTGCTTGATGTGTGTAAACACGTAATTAACGGTATGTATGTATTTAATTGCTGGTGGCTACGATTTGCATTCAGGTGCCGCGCTG
>VZRE01014240.1:0-45124 GCA_013396775.1 Cephalopterus ornatus | reverse complement strand
CAGCCACTCCTCACATGGCTTCTCCTCAAAACCCTTCACCATTTTTGTTGCCCTCCTTTGGAAGCTCTCTAGGAGCTTAATATCTTTCTTATATTGCAGTAACTAAAACTGCACAGAGTATTCAAGGTGAGGCTGCCCCAGAGCAGAGCAGAGTGGGACAATCTCCTGCCTCAACCGGCTGACAACGCACCTGATGTGCCTGATGCCCCCCAGGACACGGTTGGCCCTCCTGGCCGCCAGGGCACTGCTGATTCATATTCAACTTGCTGTTTACCAGGACCCACAACACCCCTTCCATGGCACAGCTTTCCAGCATCTCATTCCCAAGTCTGTACACACATCCAGGGTTGGCCCATCCCAGGTGTAGCATCTGGCACTTTCCCTTGTTGAACTTCATTTGGTTGGTGATTTCCCAGTCCTCTAATTTGTCAAGGTCTCCCTGCAGGGTCTCCCTACCTTCCNGGTCTCCCTGCAGGGTCTCCCTACCTTCCAGGGAGTAAACAGCTCCTCCCAGTTTTGTGTCGTCTGCAAACTTGCTCAGTATCCCTTCCAGTCCTGCATCCAAGTCATTTACAAGGATGTTGAAGAGCACAGGGCCCAAGATGGAGCCCTGTGGAACCCCACTAGTGACAGGTCACCAGTCTGATGTTCCCCATTCACTGTTACCCTCTGTGCTCGACCTGTGAGCCAATTGCTCACCCACCACATGGTGTGTTTATCCAGCTGTGTGTAGGATATTTTGTCCAGAAGGATCCTATGAGAGACAGTATCAAAAGCTTTAATGAAATGCAGAAAGATTGCATCATCCCCTGATCAACTAGGTGGGTTATCTTGTCATAAAAAGTAATCGAATTTGATAAGCAGGACTCTCCTGTCATGAAGCCATATTGGCTGTGACCAATGACTGCATTGTCTTTCAGATGTTTTTCAATATTTCCCAGAAAAATCTTCTCCATAACTTTACTGGGCAATGAAGTGAGACTGACAGGACTGTAGTTTCCAGGGTCCTTCTACTTGCCCTACTTGAAAATCAGGACATTTACCAGCTTCCAGTCAGCTGGGACCTCTCTGAATTCACAGGACTGCTCAAAAATCTTTGAGAGAAGTTTTGCAATGACATCAGCCAGCTCTTTGAGGATTCTCGGATAAATCCCATTAGGCCCCATAGATTTGCAGGGATCCATCTGGATCATCAGATCCCAGACAATTTCAGGTTTGACTGGGAGTTGAGAAGCCACATGTAAGGCAGGCTTGCCTGCTTCCAAGCACTAGAGAAACCAGCAGCAATTGTGGTCACCTTGTTAAAATATATGACTCCAAAACCATGTCTCTCTGTGTCTCTTCATGATACTGGATCCTGTTGTACTGGCTACAGCACGTTACTTGCAAACAAGCCCATTTGCAAATAATTACTAGATAATTTCTTAAGAAAATATTTTAATAATTCTCTAAACATTAACATTGTTTTTCTCAAATCACAACTGTGAGATGGGTAAAAATATATGTGAAAAAGGTCTGGGTTTTAGTTACAAAGGGAAATATGCCAAACTAGAAGACCTGTGCAGCAGTAAGTGAATCTAAAATCAGTGGTTAAATAAAGGTAGAATGTGCCAAATCATTGTACATCAATTCCCTTTCCATGGAGACAACTGTTACAAACCTGATTCTATGTGGAACGATGTAAACTAGCTCTTTGTGGAGAGCTCTTATGTGAAATAGAATATAAAGTTCAAACCCTGTATATATTTATTTTAAAAACAAATAAAAAATTAGAATATTAAAATATGTGCACACTCAGCAGGTTTTTTACTGATAGTGTGATGTATAAATGTTGTAATTTCAAGCATTCAAAAATTATTAATTGGGTGTCCAAAATTTGTGAAACTGCTTTTGACTTCTTTTTCTCTTTCAAGTTTTATCACCTTGTAACATTTGATTACCTAGAGCATGGTTGTTCCAGTTTTTCTCTTTGGCTTTGGTACCATAACTTTTTTTCATAAATTTCATAGACTTGCAGAGTCTTATGTAGCTTCCAAGTAGAAGTCCTACTTCTAAGTATCACAAGACTTAAAGTAATGAAATTTGGCAATATTATTTTACAATCAAAATATAAACATGTAAATGCACTTCCGGTGTACCCATTTACAGCTGTGGACAGTATAATATGATCAATTTTGTGCATGACCACGACAGCCAAATTTTCATAAGGCCCCTGCTGATGCCCCACCAAGTCAGGCTGCACAGATGACTTCTGAAAAGTGTCTCATTTAGCGCAGCCTTAGCAGAGGCTCCCCCTAAATCTGTTTCAGGGGCTCCATTCCTTGCTCAACACAGACCATTAATTTACAATCTAGCCTATCATTGCCATTAAAGTCAATATCTATTAACAGTTATTACTTGTATCACCTCATCGCAGTAACAGTTATTTTCTGTTCCCGGTTGAATGAAATATCAGGAGATCCAAAATACCTTAGTGTGAATGATTGAATGGAAATTGCTGTATTAATCAGTGAATTCAAGTTTCATGAATATGAGACAGACTTAGGCAGATCAGAAAGGATCTAAGGAGCCATGGCACCAACACCAGTGGCAATATCTTCAGTGCTTGAACAAAGCCTTGGTTTCTAGGTAAGGCTTTAGAAAAGTCAGACACCCCAAAGCAAGATTCATACACCCAAAAATTAAGCACTAGAATTTGTCTTATCCGCTCAGTTTTCAGGCAGAAAATACACCTTTGTTCTCAGGATTCATTCCACTTTTAGTGCAATTGACCATTTATTTCAAATGAAGTGCAGGACTCACATTTTTCTTTCAGAGAGGGATCCACCATTGCATGCAGTAGAAAGCACAATCTTAAATGTAGGAAAACTCCGTTCAGTTCTACCTCCTATCTGAGGAGTGTTAAACCTCTACCTTCCAAGTTTGGCCCTAACCATATAAAAATCTGGCATCTTCTGATGAAAATATAAGCTCTGCTCCTTACACTGAAGCTGTCTACTTTGAATAGTGGATTTAAAGACTGATACTGTCAGAGAAAATGTTCACACAAGAGAAAGCACGAGCATCTCAAGACACAAAGCTCATGGAAGAAGAGAAAGTGAGGTCCCAATCAATGCTTATGAGGCCATTTATTTATTTCAACTGATGATTAAGAATCTTGACGAGACGGAGTTCTTGAGAGTAGCTAGGAAAAAAGACACCCAGCTGCTGGATTCATAGGTAGCTTAGTATTGGCAGAGATGTCAAACCAGTCAGCCCTAGTTAAAAATTAACAGCTTTCAAGTGTACTTAGAGAAAATGTCGGTGGAATTAAGTAGCATGAATAGTGTGAAGGACACTTGCACAATGATCCATTTGGCTGCTTCCAAGACTACCCTGGTCATTACAGGTATTTATTGAATAGTGGTCCTGCAGTAATAACAGGCAGCCTGCAAGCCCCTGTGGGGACATGGCAAAATTCTGCCTGTAGCCCTTACGTATCCTGTGACCTGCCATGACAGTGCCTTTTTGGCACCCACCTTGGTATTTCTGCAGCATTTTGACACATTGTGAAATTAGTGGTCTTCGAAAGGCTAGACAGCAATTCCTGGCTCCACTACTTCCAGGTGGTGCTATCAGCAGCAACCTCTGAGGACAAAAATGGATTTCCACAGACCATCTCCAGCCCCATGGAAAGGGATATGGGGTTTCTGGTCAATAGTAAGTTGATTATGAATCAGCAGTACCCTGGCAGCCGGGAGAGCCAACTGTGTCCTGGGAGCCAACTGGTCGAGGGAGGGGGTTGTCCCTCTCTGCTCTGCACTGGGGCAGCCTCACCTTGAATATTGTGTACAGTTTTAGGTGTCACAATATAAGAAGGATATAAGGCTGTTAAAGAGCATCCTCAGGAAGGTTATGAAGATGGTGAAAATTCTAGAGGAGAAGCCATAGTAGGAGCGGATGAAGTGACTTGAATTGTTCAGCCTGGAGAAGAGGAGACTGAGGGGAGACCTTAGGGCAGTCTACAGCTTCCTTGTGAGGGAAAAGTGGAGAAGCAGACATTGATCTCTTCTCTATTGTGACCAGTGACAGGACCCAAAGGAATGGCATGTGTCAGGCAAGGTTTAGGTTGGATACTAGGAAAAGGTTCCCCATGGAGTGGGTGGCCAGACACTAGAACAGGCTCCCCAGGGAAGTGATCACAGCACCAAACCTGCCAGAGTTCGAGAAGTGTTTGGATAACGGTCTTAAGCACATGGTGTGATTTTTGTGGTTATTCTGTCCAGTGCCAGGAGCTGGGCAGGATGATCTTTGTGGGTTCCTTCCAACTCAGGGTAGACTATGATTCTGTGAATCGGTCTCCATTCATCCTAGATCTACTCTTTTTCGATGCATACTACACATCACCACTGGTGAGCTCAAATTGTTTTCAGCATCAGGTTGCTAGTTTTAGGATGACAAAAGATAACACTGTGACTTACTCAGGCATTGGCTCTCACGGGTAGCATACACGTCTTTAGAGGTGACTTGAGCTTTCCTCCTGGCAGCACTGATATTGGTGGTTAGGAGAGTGCAGGTACGCTGTCCATGATATTCTTTTTTCCTGGTGCCACAGTACATGTGGCCTCATGCAACCACAATGGCCTCCGTGGAGAGTTCAGCCACATCCTCATGTGCACCCCAGTGCTTGCCAGGGGTGTGTGTGTGAACTTCAGAGTCCATTGCCACTGCTTTTAGACCAGCTCAACACTATATGAGAAATGTAGTCAAGAGCACTTGCTGTGTGCCTTGCTGCTAATGAGAGGAGGATCCAAGCACCCCAAGGACAGGGCTTCCACAAAAAGCAGGCCAGGACCAATGCTGTTTGAGTGAAGCAGCCATCGAGGTCGCTTTGACTTCCCAATTTTCTACCCCATTCTCTTTTTGCTTTCTTTAAACCCCTATTATGCTTCTTTCCCGTAGCCGTAAGAAATATTTTCATATTGGGGAAAATAAAAAACACTCCATCATCAGAAAACAGGAGGCTTGCCTCTCCCGCTATTCTGGGAGGTAATTATTTGACTATTTGGATGTAAATCATGAGAGATAATTCTTGTACTTCAGCAGATAAACATAAGGAGCTAGTACTAATCTGGCAGAGCTCATTATCTGCAATATCGTGTTAATAAAATCTAAGACAGATCTGAAAGCTGACTATAATTTGCAGTTACAGCTATCACAGTTCTAAAAGCATCAAGATACAAATACCAGGGCTTCATTTTTTCAAAGTGGGAATCTGTGTTTGGAATAACCAAATCACTTTGAAAGATCATATTTTAAACATTAGAGATAATTTTAAATACTATTTACAGTGAGCCTAAAGTTCAAGGTTAAATATGACTCTGAAATCAAATATTTAGTCAGAATGCCTGAAACAGGCCACTAGCTCACATGTCAGTTGCAGGTGTTGAGTGAAGCCGTCACTTTGTAGTGTCTACTTTAGTGCCTGGTATTATCTACTGAAAGAGGTGGAAGCCCTGGAAGGCCTCTGGAAAAATTTAAATTTAAAAAAAAAGAATTATATTTATTTGACTTTGCTTACACTTTGAGAGATTAGAAATCTTCAAAGACATGCAACAAGCTTCATTAACTACAGGGCAATAATACCCACTAATTTAAAAGGATTTATTTAATTGATGCTTAGGTTTAGGAAACCGTTAGGAGTCTCTATCCTTAAAGGGAAAAAGGATATTTTTTCTTGGTTATATGGTGTGAGATTATTCATGTTATGGTTGGGCATGGGCTATAACCACTTCTGCAGGGGCTACATTGTTCCTTTGTTTAGTGACAGACGAAATAATGGAAATCTGTTTTCCAAATGATTAATGTTGTCAGGAACAGGCTATGCTATCCAAGTGGTTCAGCAGTGAACAGACAAATGGCGAGACTGAGCTGAGTCCATCTATCTGTCTGTGTAACAGAACGAACAGAGGAAGTTGAGAAAGAACAGAGAGGATCTAGGAGGTGCCTGGGATATGATGCTGAAGAGCAGCTGTGTTGGTATATAGGGGCAAACTTCCACTTAGACAAGATTTAGAAATTTGGTTACGGAAAATGAGTTCTGCTGTTTGATTCTTGTGATGTCCAAGGGCAAAGAGCCATGCTCAACATCATTTATAAATAAAAAGAAAGTCTTTTAAACAAAATAAATGAAGAATTACTCAACTTCGTCATCAGCTTCTGATCTTGATTGATACAACCATATAAAAACGGAATATTAATGCAAACAGAAAATGACATATCTTCATTAAAAAGATGAAAACGTTTCAAGATGACCCCATCTTTCAGATGTTTCCGTTTGGTATAAATAAAACAGATTTTTTTTCTCCTTATCAAAATTTCTTCCTTGCAGCCATCTCTAGAACGTAGTTAGCTTTCATTTAACTTACTCCTTTCTCTGACAAAATGTGTGTATTGTGACATGACACAAAATCACAACCTGGTGAATTCCTTCTTGGCATTCCTTTTCCTTTCTCTCTTTCCTTCTAACTCAGAATATTTTGTAATTCTGTGAATCTCTTTGTTGCGTGTCTTCTGAACATCTTTCTTCTATAGTTATAGACATGAACTATAACAAAAACTTATAAAGAGTACCAGAAAGAGAAGATTATCTCTTTTTTCCACATTCACAATGATCTGTTATTATTGCCCATCTAATTGCCATACTTGTAGTGCTAGTTCCTTCCTATTTATAGAGAAGCTGATCAGATAAGGTAAAGAAAGATACATTAACACGAGCCTGGTACACAGATATTATAATAGCAATAACAATGAAATAAACTTAGATATTTTTCCTTCAAGTATCAATTGGGGAAAAAAACAGAGAACCTGGTTAGTGCACTTTGTCCATGAAAACTAAATTTCTGTTTTAGATTCAGGAGTGCTTGCTAAATAGCATCAACTAATGCAGGATTGAACCATATTCTGCACTGGTTCTGCTCCAGGCCTGGATCTGTGTCAGGGTCATGAACCTTCTGTGCAGTGTAAATAATTGATTTTTCACTATGGCTGTTGAATGGAAAAAAAAAAAGAAAAAAAAAAAAGAAAAATAATCAGATTAAACGAATTGTTGTTTTCTTAGCTCCCCCTTTCCCCTAAAATTGCATTCAAGAGAAATGTTCCAGACTACCTAACGCAGAAAGGATCATGTTTGTTTCTGAAAAGCAAAATAAAGTCTAAAATCATAAAACTAAACAGAAAACAGAGAGCAAAAAGTGGAGGGTGCTTCCTTGTGTTAAACTCCAGGATACAAAAGATTCAGGCTAAACTTCTGTACTGGCTCCTACAAAAATTTGAATATCCATGTCCTTCCACTACTGAGACTGTGCTCTATTTCCTGGGCTAGTATGGGCTATGCAGGAGCAGGACATTTCCAGTCTCCTTCCCTGATGCCCTTACACTTAACATAAGCTCATGAATGCATGGGCTGACACCCAAGCAGCCCACATGGAGGTGACAGACTTTCATCTCTCATGGTTAGTACATTTTCATGGTATTTTTCATCTGTCCTGGAGACTCTTTCAGTGTTTTATAACAAGCGGAAAAGTTCTAGGGGAAGAATTTATTGCTGTAGCATGCAGTGGTTTAGAAGATGCTGCAAGCCACAGCCAGGGAAGGAGATGACCCGAGCTCTGATCTCCTCCATGAGCTGACTTCCACTTCTCTGACTCAGCTGGCTGAGCTTCGGCCAGCTGGAGCCATGCTGGGAGCTTCACTCAGATTCATAGGGGACAATCAATTTTTGGCTGAATTTGCTATTTTCTAAAAATGTTACACAGTTCTATTACTATGCCAAACTCATACTTGTTCACCACACAGACTAGTTCTTGCTTCATGCTCTACTGTGAAAGGGCTGGCTGCTAAGGACTGAAAGCCATGAGGTTAAGGAGCCTCGGCGGGAGAGTACTGTAAGAGAAAAACTCTGAAAGAGTCCAGCAGACAATTCTTATTGTAGCTATTGAATGCACAACAGTTCAGCTTAGCAACACTGACTTTTGGGGGAAAAATAGGACCATTCTCCCCCTTTTCTGTATCTTTATTCAGTTTTGAAATGCGCATAATAACTCTTTTGCACTGAAAATGATTAACTAAATTAACCACTGGTATAACTAATAAAGCCATAGTATTTACCCAAGTGATTAATTTGCCTCACTAAGAATGGACATTGGCTGACCTGTAAGCCTCATCTAGGAATTATATTTAATGATATATACCTTCAAGTTTGATTTGCTAATATTGAGAAAAACAAATATGATGGATATGCCACTCTATCTTGAATAAATAGCATTGAATTTCATCATCTTGGATCCATTTGCATGCACCCTGGATCTGATTCCTAAATACCAATAATGCATGGAGATTCAGAACATGTGGATGCAATCTACTGTATTATAAAAAACATTTATGAACACATTGGAGAAATAACCTGATCACAGTTTCAGGGAGTCAGCACAAGAAAAAAAGTCCTCAAAAATTAGTGACTCCTGATGCTGTACTCAGATAACTGAACCATGTCTTTGTTCAATTTCTTATCAAGACATCAGAGATTTTCTAAATTACTCTATCTGTGCTGAATGTGAAAAAAGAATTGTTAATGATATTCCTTTTTTATACTAAAAATTTTCTTCCTGTTAAATATATTGTCCTGTTACTAATTGATATCTAAAATTAAAATGGAGAAGAAAAATAGGGTTAAAGTGTATTTTCTAGGTATGAAGAAAAATGATCATACACAGTTTTTGTAAACAGAGTAAGGTGTGCACAGGGCTTTCTGTATGTGTTGTGCATTAGCCTGAAGCCCTTAACTCTGCAGCCATTATGCTGACAAAGCTGCCCTCAGCTATAACAGAAGTTTTACCTTTCCACATGTGTTCTTAGTTGTGTGCACATCTGCATCCAGTGTAAATGATTCAATGTGCCTTGGGATTCACATCGTAAGTAGTAAATTAGATTGAAATAAGAAGCAACACAAAAAAGAATTCAATGTAAGTGCATATATTCACAATATGGAACCACAGCTTTTCTTTTCAGTGCTGGGCTTATCTTCTATCTGTGGCTAGTTACATTAAGGCACGAACATTCATTCACATGAGATGTCTGATGCCGTAAATCTCAAATTCTCTCCTTGCTTCCACTCTTGCCTCCATTGTGCTAGCTATGCTAATGAAAAACAGGTTTTCAGTTTCATATGTACGTGCATGTATGCAAAAGAAGGAGGGGTTTTGTCATATAGGCACTTGTACTGCTCAGCATAGAGATAGAAGCCCACTAAAGTGGAAAGAGTATAATATATGCAAATAATCTGGAGAAAAGCATGTAGATGTTTTTTCTGGCCTCATAACTGTTTTTATAAAAACACAGAAACCAATACATCATTGAAAATAAAGCAGTGCATTGAGTTGCATTTCATGGTGTTTACAGAAAAAAGCAAGCTTTTTAACCCCCTGGCAAGTATTTCAAAAAAAAAAAAAAAAGGGAAAAAAAAAATTTGAAAGAGCAAGGACAAGCATTGGAAAGAGAGGGGGAGGGGAAGCTGGGGACTTCTCATTTGCACATGTAAAAATGCAAATTTGATCCATGTCTTTCTTATCTGGTGGTAACAGACTTGGCTCATGGAGCACAATAGCACCTACAGTTCTATGGTCAAAATTAATGAAGTTTAAAAATAATTGATTGGATGATGAAAACACTTCTATAAATCCATGTGTTCATTAGCAGATGTCCACCATGTACCTAGGAAACAATGACATGAAAAGCTTGAAAGCAGGATGTAGCTCTCTGATTTTGGGACACAGACAGACTTAGGAGCAACAAGAGTCCTTGTTGTGAAACTGTTAGGTAAGGCAGAGAAATGTGGGGACTCTGACAGTAGCTACTGATTTCCTGCTTCTCCACCTATTATCACACGGGTCCACAGTCCCCTTTAAAAGCAAAGCTCTTTCCTTTGGCTTGTGCCAGATTAGTTCACCTTTGTGATAACTGGAATCTAAATAATGTTGACATAGATGTAGAGATGGACCTAGTAGGTTAGTTTTGCCCAAATGCCTGTAAAACACAAGCATTATATTAATAAATCAGATCAGGTTACTCTGAATTGCCTGAAGTAGTTTTGTCTCCACATTAGGAGGGAGTTTGCATTGTGTAAGGGTTTTAAGAATTCCACTGTTGCAACTGAGGGCTGCTGAATTAGAGACAATAGGATGAAGTCTCTCCAGTACAGATTCATCTGTCAAAATTTTTGTACTGCATGAAAAACAGTGGAGCTTTTATAAAACTGAAAAAATATGTTTGCCTTTCCTGTCTCACAAGCAAGTGTGCTGAGGAAAAAGAGAGGACTAGAAGAGAGTATAAAATCAGAGTTGGGCTTGGAGATGATAGAGAAATATACACAGTTGTAGTTGTTTTACAAAAAAAAAAAAAAGAAGCAAGCTCTCTGCTTTTGCAGGGATAGATCTTCAGCTGGGTAGCAGTGCTGGGCAAGAAAGAAAGCTTTCACAAAGTCTACAAATCACTTGCAAGCAATTTGCCATCCCTCTACCCTTCCATATGAGCTGAAATCAGATACAGACTAATTACGGCAAAGGCAAACCCAGGCACAGCCGCTGCAGCAGCGAGTTGCCAGGTGCAGCCAGGCTCTGCCAGATGGGCACAGTGTGACTTCGTACCTCAGAGAGGAGCTGGGAGCCTGTCTGGGCTGGGGGAGGCAATTTGTAAAGACCACAGCATGTGCCACCTGATATTCAGAGGGATATGTATCTGTTGCAGTTTACCTGTCATTTTTGTAGGGCTTTCTACCACATGGCCCAGTAACTCCATGCTGTGGGTATTCAGCAGCGGATTGGATGCCATGAATCTCTCACATGCTTCCACATAATTATCTTCCCATGTGCCCTTTTTTATACCTATTCAAGGAAACCACACATTAGAAAACACAGCCTGCAACTCTGCCCGTGGCCAGCCTGCTCCACTAAGAAAGTTATGACTGTGACTTCAGTTCTTCTCCCCCCACCCCGGTGCTCCCTGTGCTGCAGGCTCAGCATGCTCATCTCTACACGCTCACTGTGGAGAGATTGCCAGTACATTTTGCCCTCATGCAGAACTGGGAATTCCTGCACTCACTGATGTATTCAATCATGATGAAAGATACTTTTGGCCTTACAACTACAGAAAACCTGAGACTGGGGTCAACTTCCAGCTCTGTAAATGACATCAAAACTCCCCTCAATATCAGCAGAATTTCTCCTTGGGGATCACATCAGAGGTAGGCAAAGGGGCCCACTATGCAGTTAAAAATGGGAACAGGAGATGATTTTGTTCTGTATTTATAGTTTTCCCTTTTAAAACCTGAACAAACCCCATAATTTTAATTTCACACACACACCTTCTTTTTTTTTTCTTCTTTGACATTTAGGACTAACATGCACATATTGCTAACCCCATCATTTAAAAGGAGCTTCCCTTTTCCCCCATGCAAACACTCTTCAACAAATCAAATCTCCTACATACATGAAGATGTCTGAGGTATTTCGGTGCCATGTTCACTTCTGAGTTTGTAGAACTGGACTGAAAGTTTAGTGCAATGGAAAAGACTGCTGAAAACTTTGCTAAACAGATGATCACATTCGTGAGTTTGTTTTACTTAGTTAGCATTTTTGCCTGCTGTGAGGTGTTTTCCTTGGATGGTTACCTACAAATACAGCACTGACCTCAGTGTGCATGAAGCAGGCCAGCACAGACAAACAGAGCCAATTGGACATGCTCTATAAATCATCACCCACATCCTTCCAGCAGCAAAAATAAAAAGGAGGAGGAGGGGGTAAAACAACTGGTGAGTGTTCCACATGAGGAAGTGGAGGCTATTTGGTGTCATCAGCTGGAAATACTCAGTGCTAAAGAGAAAGGTACCAGCATGAGCTCGCTCTGTGCTGGATAAAGCCCTAATATTATAAATAAATGTTATCCTCTTACAGGTGTCTTGTATGGGCAAAATAATAGGCACCTATCTCAAAGGACAAGTGAACAAATGTAATACTATAACTTATGCAACCAGACTTAAATCCAACATAAAAGGCTGTCTCTTAATGTAATTCACTCTAATTCTTTTGCACTGAAAGTGTCTGAGGTGATTTCTACTGCTGTGCTGGGCCAAATCCTAGGCAAGCACCTAAGTTTTCTCCTTCTTTCCCAAGTATCCACAGAGGAAAAGTCATCATGGGATGAAGCAGATGAAGGAGTCCTGCTGCCCTTCTACCACAACTTCAGTCTGGATGAGCCACAGAACACGATTTCAGCATACTCCACTGCACAGGTCAGCTTACATTTAAACCAAGACGTTAAGTTATCTGATTTAGGTAACATAGATTATTTTCTCAGATAAAAAAAAGCTTGAAGAAAACCAAAATTTTTTTTCAGTGCAATGGTTCTCTTGACCCTTTGCATCAGTGCATTTGAGGAGGGACTGAAATTTGACTTTCCTATGTACCTAGTGATTTTTCTAATGGTCAAGTTATAGCATCAAACTTGTTCTGACTCTATTTAATCAAAACTTCTGCAATCTGTATAAATGGGTGTTACTTAAGGACTGAGATACTAATCTGAATTTACAGTCTTCTTCCTGGCTCATGTGTTATTTTGAGTTCCTTGAAAGTATTCAGAATGACCCTTTGTAGGAAAAACTCTGTCCTAAGGGGCCTATCTTAACAAGAGGAATTGTAGCTGAAAATCCCATGTGAAAACACACATCTAATTAATTACTTTTGGAGATCTGGCCCAAGTCTTATTCTGCTCCTTAGCCCGTCCTGCTGTATAGCTCTAGGAGTTCTTTGATCATTCTCTTTGCTAACATTCCTTTTGCTTTGAAGAGAGGGTTCTTGCTGTTTTCCACTTGGTGATGGAGCACACATAATTAAGAGGTGCAGCAGTTAAGTCGTTTTGGTTGTATGTGCCTTAGCAAATACAATGCTCCAGTGACTGTTCTGCAGCCTCAAGGCTAGCTGGCATGTCGTCACTCACATCCACACAGATAAATTGTCTTCTCAGTGCCCCACCACAACCATTGTCCAAAACAGGGAGATTGCTCAAATTGCCATGGAAAGCAGTCCCTGGCTTGTGCTAACCACTGAACTGTGGCCAGGCACTGGCTGTGACTGCTTGCTGGCCATGGCCAAAACTGCATCAAGGATGATGCTGAAAGGTAAACTGCACAGGTGACTGGGTACCAGGGCATGGACCCGTATTCTGGTTCATTTCAGTTCACTAGGGTAGGCATGGTCTTTTTGGATTTAGCCTTTACAAAGACTCTCAATATGTTAGATTCAGCTTCCCTGACTTTAGGCTCTCTAGAGTTAAAAGTATAATTATGCTAGGCTTTCCATGCAATCAGGGGAAAGACATTTCTAGAGGAGAATTACATTATATTACACAACACATCCACTCACACACACCAAGAGAAGCCTAGCTAAACAAAACATGTCTGATGTATTGATGGGAAGGGACAGTAAAAATATCAAAAGACAAAGAATTTACCACATAAATACAGCGTTTCTGTTTCAAAAGATGATAGATACTAATGATCTGCATGGTTTTTGTAGGCTGAAATGCTTTCCATGGTTAAGCATTTCTGACTTTGCTCTGGGCAGATCCCCACATCATGGTTGCCAGGTGGCTTTAACTTAGAGGAAAGATTACAGACTTCTTGTCTTCATAAATCACTAGGTATAACATTCCAATCCATTCACCTCATCAGCTGGTACAAACTGAATATAAAACTGTCCAAAGATTTTTGGTGCAGGTCATTTTCAATCTCTTCCTAGATATGCATGTGAGTTGACTGGGGTGAACTTGTAAGTACTGAAAATAATTCTTATCCATCAGCAGAATGGCTAACATCCAGAAAGTCTTTCTTAGAGTCATTTTTGCCTGTGCCTGGTTTACCATTGACTATCTTTTGTTTCACAAATCCATGATCACTGTCAAACTGGAGTGATTTACAGAGTGAGAACCCTACTCTATGCCTGCAGGCAGAGTTGCAAGGAAGTGCTCTCATCAATAGCCTCTAAATTGGAATTCTGCTAGGTTCAGCTTAACAAGAAGTATGCTAGAAGGGAAGCAGCTTTGGCTAGCAATGATACAGTAACTTATTTAATAACAGAAGTTATGTCTTAAATCAAAATGTTTGGAAAAATTTGATTTCCGGCTTTAAAAGAAATAAAATTGCCTTGCCTTTTTATTTTTTTACTCCAAGAGAAGTAAAAAGCACAGAATAAAACCTTAAAAGAAAGTCTGTGAGGAAAATACATATTTGCTTTCACTCTTTTTTTTTTTCCTTACGGAAATGGTATCATTTTCTGCATAGCACTTATTTAACCATTTTCTGAGTAACTTATTAAAATAATTTCCAGTCCTTATTTTGCTATTGCAACTTCAAAACAGAAGCCTTGCCTTGAAACCTGACATTTGCTATTTCAAAATCTAGCTTGTCTTCATTAATCTCTCAGATTCACTTTGGTTTTCTCTTTCATCTATATGTTCTTTGCACACTGTGATTGCACCAAGTATTGTTACTGTGTATTCTCTTAATAATGGTAATGACTTTCGCACATAATTCATTACATGGAGAAAGCAGTAGTTGGTTTCACTAAGCTAGCTGATATCAAAAAATTAAAACTATTAAATTTATTGTCACTTTTACAACAAAAGCATTGTCAACTGGAAGTATTACTATGTTTATATAAGTATACATTTGCATACAAATTTTATGTATATAACATATATAAATATAGGTACAATTGATGTATGGCTTAAAAACTGATTAGGTACGAAGCAAAAATGGCAAGTTATCTCACATAGAGAGGAAACTAAGAAGTCAGGCATAGCTATTTTATGTAAAACTTAATAACGTGGAAAAAGCTAGCAGCAAAGGCAACTGCAGCAAAGCACAGAAACAAGTTGAAAGACAGCTCTGTAGATCTTTTCTCCTTTCTCTCTTTAATTTTCATAGAGGAAAGGATTATGAAGCATTGTGATAAAGTAGGGAAGCACATTAGAGTAAAAAAACCCACATACATGTGAGGCCAGATGACTTTCTCCTATTCCCTTAAAACATCTTGTATTCTTGATATAAATCTCTTTTTCAAACTGAACTACAGGTCAGCAAAAACAATTTTACTGGGGAGATCATCCATGTCCTACTTGCAGACACGATGCCTTGTTCAGCTGAATCCCAGTCTTCAAGTAAGGCAGCCCGGTCAGCAGCCTGGCCCATGCCCTCCTTCCCATCCCCACAGCGGGATCCTTTCACAGATCGCAACCTGCGTCCAAAACACCGAGCTGTGTTGAACGACAAAGTGCCTCAAAATGCTCATGGTGTGGGTGCTGTGCTGATTCCCTGAACTCCCACATTCCTCTGCTCATTTATATCTCCTTTCTGAGTTGGGATTTATCAGCTTGTTCACAGATCCTCCCTGTGTTGTCCCTGCTTGTAGCACCTGCCTCCCCAACAGAGTTGATGTGGGGGACTTTGCCGTTTTGGTGCATCACTCCAAAACTGCATCTTGGATTCAGCACCGTGTGGAGCTGAAGGTTTCTGGAATGCGTGCACAGAGCACCTCCTTGCTTACAGGACTCTTCACACTTCTTACACTGCTTAAAAATCCTGTGGCAAATCTCAAAACCACGTAGCCAGGGCAAGCACACATTGCACGGAGATATAGATTCTGTTGGCTAAGCTGAGGTATCAGCTATTGTTTAATACAATCTTTTATGTCTACTTACTTGGGCGTTCCTTTAGGGATATGTAAATCTGTCACTAACTGTTCTGCTGCTACTTTACTAGCTAACATGTTATGCACACTACAGCTGTCAATCAGCAATTTCCATGCAAGGGATGTGTCCCATACCCACTGGATTCCCAGTTATGAGCAAGTATGTTTGGATAAATCACATAAAAGAGTTGTAGCCTGAGTCACATTTTTTAAATAGCTGAAAGATTTTATCTTTACCACAGGAGAATTTTCACTTCTGACCAGTTATGAATAATGATATTAAAATACACATTGGTGTAATCCTCATCGCAGATAAGAGGATCTTGTCCATCATGTGGCTGCCTCATTCAAGTCAATCTTCATTCCTCAGGAAATTTTCATATAAATAATGATGAAAATCTTTTAAAAATATCAAACTGATTACAGAAGTCTCCAAACAGATTTGAACAGCAACACCAAAAACAAAAATTGAAGGGGCCAAATTTTCAGCTGTGGTAAGCTAAGGCATTTAACATATACAGCAGTTGAAAAGTATGTTTTAGGGACACACTGAACAGGCCTTTGTGTAAAGTAGTTTCCATCCCAAATAGCCTTTGAAACTCTCACTTAGGGTAAGAGTCTTAGACTAAGACTCAGTGAGAGTCACAAAGTAACAGAAGAAATATCCTGTTTATCTGTACTAGGTAATGCAAAGATTTACACCCATAAAGCTTATAAAACATCGATAACAATAATGGCAATACTGGTTTTCTTTTATTGTGAAACTGTAAGTAATTTTAGATGGAAGGATGTTCTGAATGAATGTCTCCTTATTGAAAAAGGTAGTGGTGCCTATGTCCCAGCATCACTTAGCCATGGCCATGAGGAAACTAGAAATGAAAACTACTCTAGTAGTGTCAAGCAGTTGTAAACACAGTTTGAAGTATTAAATTAGCTGAATATAAAACAGAGAAAAATAAAATCCTGAACTCCAATTCTCTGTAACATTTACTGGTCTATTCCTCCTTTCCCTGATGCCCGTCACCCTTAAAAAGTCTAACAGGAAAAAAAAATCAAGCAGATTAACAAACAGCAGTTCCTAAACTGGACTTGAAGTTTGACATATCTTTTCTAGATCTAAAGAAGAGCTTCTGTGTCCCAAAATTTGTCTGGTTTTCCAACTATACAGTTTAAAAATTATTATTACTTCTCCCTAAAAACTCTGCCTCAAGTGGACTTCTTTAATCCAGGGTCCAACCTGATTCCTATTGAAGGGAATAGAAAACTTGCCATTGCCTTCACTTTAGCAGGACCTGGCCATTACCTTGCTCCTACTGAATGACATTATTGATCACTCAGCAGCTTCATTTCTGAGGTGGAAATTAGAAAGTTGATAAAAAAAATTAGGGATTCAAAAGATATTACCCTAATTTTAAGATTAATGATGACTCTAAGAGAAAACGTTCAGCCCTAGAAAGTAAACAGATGATCACAGAGAAGTAAAATGAGCTAAAATACTATTTACATTTTGATGCAGTTTCTCAGTGGAATTTTGGTGGGTGAAATCATCCCATAAAAGAGGAAAGGGGAAGGTTTCCCTCCCTTCCTCCAGCACAGGAGACAGGAACCAGGCCCTGCATTTTTATGTGACACCAGTGTGTTCTCATACAGGGACTAAAGATGAAGAAACAGCGATACCCGCCCCAGCCCAAGTAAACCCCTAAAACCAAGGCAAGGCTATCTGTAGCCCTCCAGAAAATTCAGTAGGTCAGCAAAGTGCTGCTTGAAGCTTTATTACTCTTCTGAGAGGTATAACTAAGCTGTGGGGTGGGATGAGTAGGTGTTACATATCCACTAGCTGCCGTATTTCCAAAGGACTTATGATGTTTTTAGCACCCCATGTGGTGAATGCTGCAGGATGGAGGTGCCCAAATTGCTCTGCTAAACCGGTCTCATGCTGATTGCTTCTCACACCCATGCAGGGAAACATTTCCCTGTTTTCTGTCTCAGCCTGGGAAACTGTGAAGTTACATCAGTGCTAAATCTACCAGAAGCATCGTTTTACTTGTTTTAGTTGCTTCAGTCATGTTTGTGCAATAAGCGTTATCTGCTGGGGTTTTGGTCGGGTGTGCTTTCTTGTTTCCACAACTGTAGAGTGTTGGTGGTCCCTATCTTATATTGGTGTAGTTGATTACTTGACTTCAGTAAAATATTTTGCACTAGTCTTCAATGACTTTTATTAATGTTTCCCAGTCTTACTCTCTAGTTTGTAGGGATCAGTTTGAATTCTGACACCACCCTGCTCCATGTATGGAGCTGTTTCTGTTACAGAAACCCTAATAAAGTGGTAACCACCCTCTCAGGTCTCCATCATCCTCATTGCTAACGAAGGTACTAAATAATCTACCAGAAACAGAACAGATCTTCAGTGACATCCTCCTGATACATTCTTTCAGTTTAATAGTAAGCAACAGACAACTACTACTAAAGGACAGCTTTTAAAGCAAATCATGAACCCACTTCAGAGTAGTTTTAGTCAAGAATCAGTGGAGTCTAGGGCACAATTCATAAAATCTTTAAGTCCATGTCTAAAACAGGCCAAAAGAATCTCATTGAGGTGCCAATTTCTTTTCACTGGCTTTCAGATGCAGATATCCACTCTGTAGATACTTAAAGCTAGATAAGGCAAATTTCAACTGTTTGCTCCTTTTTGGTTTTCTGTAACCTCATCTGTGTTGTATAAAATGATCTCAAGGAGCCCCCTACGATTTCATCAGGTCCAAGGCAATCAGCTTATCTAGGTACTATCTTACATGTTTTTTGTTATTCTGGCTTGAATTCTTACCCTTTGAGTTCAAATAAGGATCATGTTATCCAACTGAAGCAAAAAAGCCTTCAATATTTTTGTTTCTTTGCAACTGTCATTCTTGTCCCCTTGAATAGTGGGCCCATTGTTTCCTTAATTTTCCACTTGCTGCTAATGTGTTTATGAAATATTTTATTGTTAATAAAATATTTTATTTATTGTCAGTTCAACTCCATTCCATGTCTGGCTTTTTTGATTTTCTGATCTTATCTAGTATTTCAAGGACTAACAATTGTTACGGTAGTTGGTCCTTGTAAAAACGTTCTAGAGCTCACCCAGTTCACATCAGAAGATAGTCTTGAAAAGCTCTGTAGACATAAAGGTGACAGTTAGCTGCTACAGACTGGCTGGGAAAATAATTATTTAGATAACAGTTGCAAAATGGTGACATGCCACAGTCCCAAGTGCCAAGAACCTCCGGCTCCTAGGGACCACCATAGAGGACTCCTTAAGAAAACTCCTTAAGCTGCTTGCAGTGAGATTGCCATTTGGCAAATGAAGACTTTCTTGCAAGAAATCAAGAGCTAAGACTATTTTAATCTGCCGATATAAGCATTTTCTTGAAGTCTAGAACAAGTTGAAGCAACAGTACAGCATAAGTAGCTGACAGCAGCAACACCTGTCTCTGAGGGTTACAAAGTCTTCAGGAGACTGTTGCTTTGTCAGGTAGAGACAAATACCAACCTACATTGGATTGCTGAGAATTAGAAAGGCAGATACCTAGACAATGATTCTCAAAATAGTAATGGACAAATAATAATGACCTATCTTTTCCTTATAACAAGACCTATAAATGCTTTTGTATTTGTAAAAGTCTTAACTATGAGCAACAAAGAGTAAAACATCTGTTGCTTCAGTTTGACATTTATCTACAACAACTGTCAAGGTTCTCTCCTGGATAGTCTAACAGTGCTCCTATTTAATAACTGCAATTAAGCTAAATCTGTCATTAAACTGTAGAGTTTA
The DNA here is from genome assembly GCA_013396775.1 of Cephalopterus ornatus. Classification (NCBI taxonomy): domain Eukaryota; kingdom Metazoa; phylum Chordata; class Aves; order Passeriformes; family Cotingidae; genus Cephalopterus; species Cephalopterus ornatus. The sequence continues at coordinate 25,534 of VZRE01014240.1, read as the reverse complement.
ACTGGACTTTGAGGAGACGTTATAATATTTCAAATATATTTTATAGGATATTTCATGATAAATTTTAACTGTGAAATTCTCATAATTTCTACTGTGTTTACAATCACACTAAGGTAAATATTGCACTTGATTATACACCTGAAAATGCAAATAAATTAGAAGCCGCTAAAGCGACTTTGATTCAGACCAAATCATAAAGACACTAAGGTCTAAAAGTCAAAATAATTAAGAGAAAGTAATAGACAAGTAAAGGGAATAATTAACACCACTCACCATCATCTTTTTGTTAATAGTAGGTTATAGGTGCCCTTCTTTTTGACACCATTCAATGGCCTTTTCAAGTCACAGATCCCATCTCCCTCCAGACAGATTTCCCCTAAATATAGAATTCAGTCACTTTTCTTTTTACAAGTGTAGATCAGTAAATAAGTATGTTTGTTTCTATTCACATATTTCCATTAAGAGAAGAAGTTTTCTAAAATAAGAAATTATCTTGATGTAGTGGTTTTGATTTTAGACCCTCCTTGGTAACCAGGTTGTAACTGAGGAAATGGTCATCTTCCCAGTATTCCATATGATTTTCTACGTAAACCAGGGTATAAATAAGAAGGGGGAGAAGCCTCTTGCTCTCTTTCCTTTCCGGTGGATCCGGGAGCAGGTTCTCTGCTATCGGCTCTGCTCGTGTGCAGGAGTGAGGCCCAGTGAGGCCTTGTGGACCTTGGGAAGCGGAGAGTGCCGGCAGTCGCTTGGTGCAATTCTGCTATCTCGAGGAGAGTAGTAAGATTTTCTCTTGTTAGTTTTTTATTGGTTACTCCTGGGTTTTTATTGTGTATATCTGTTTTGGTTTTTTTTTCTTCCCTCTCCCTTTTCCCTTCGGGGCAGGGGGAGGTGTTCGGGGTCCCTTCTTCTGTGTACATAGTATTCTAATTGTATATAAGTGTAAATACACGTGTATATTTTGGTACAGCTTTGGTCTGCTTATTTCAGCGTTTCAGTAGCTTTTCCCTTCTCCCTTTCCCTTGTGTTCATAGAGGGGGTGGGGGGAGGAAAGGCTGCAAACTGTAAGGTTTGAGCATTCGGCAGAAAAGTCGGATCCAAACCATTACACTTGATTTGAGAACTCCCTGAATGAATCATTAGATGCCAGAAAACAATGTTCCAGCTCTGGGACTATTTACCAGTGCAGACCAGCTACAATGACAATAATGGTTGGTTTTCTTTACACAGGAAACTACCCAAAACCAAATGGCACGATACACTGATTTCAGACTGGATACATGTCATAAAATCACCATGGAAAAAGTCTCCCCATCACAAAATGTACAGCCAGACTTTAACTGGCATGGGCATAGAAGAGGTATTGTCATTTTTCAGAAGAAATCCATGCAGTTCAGGATTCTTGGGTAGAGTCATATAAAAAGGTCTCGAGCTGCTCAGACTCCATTATCTGTTGTTAAATAAATGGTTTGGTCTGTGAAACAAATAAGCAGTTTCATTAATGTTTACCTCTCATGAATGCAAATAAAGTAAAAATTAATCAAACACAAGTTCAATACTTAATTCACTTTTCCTGCTTTTCTTGGCAGTTTTCCCTTTCCTTTTGTCCAGCATGTGCTTACCATGCTCCTGAGCAGTGTTTTTTCTGGGAGCAGTTACCTTTTACTGGTATTTGTAACATATCTTGGCCTCATAACATTGAAAAATGGACCACTGCCGGAGGAAGCTACTTCATCTGATCATTTGCTACTTGATGCCTACCACACGTATCCTGCTGATACATGTTGAGGAGGTGAATGCAAAGTGATTCACAGAGGCTGACAACTGACATGGGAACAAGTCCCAGTCCTGAAGTGTTTCAAGGAAATGCTTCAAGAGTTGTGGCTGAAAAAAGACTCAAAGATTGCTGGCAAGGTAAATGCTGAAGGGAGCAGTCATAGTATTCTAAGTGTTATATTTTTGCATTGAAAATACACAGAGAAGAGCTGCACAGGTGGGGACTGTAGCTGTAGTCCTAGTAATGGGGTGAGTTCAGAAATGCTCTTCCTGGGAGTCAGCCTGGCTGTAAAAAGGTCACATGTGAGTGCTTCCTCTTGCAGGAAAGGACCAGGGTATTGTTTCCCAATGCACATCCTCAGGAGGCACTCAAGGCTCTGCAGGGTTCATTTCAGCGTGCTGTGACAGTGCAGGCACTCACTCAGTCTCCATCTCTTCTAGCAAACAAAGGCATGCAAAGATGTTCCCTGTCTTGGCCATCACAGCCTGGCCAAATCCACACTCTGAAACCCTACAGCCCTCCAAATCAGGCTGCCCATACACAAACCTTCTTACACGTATGGGCTCTGCTGCCACGGGCTGAAAGTCTGCCAGAGACACTTCCAACCATCCAGCAACACAGACAGCTGCTTTTCAGAGCCAGTAGCAATGCACCAGTGTCAGTACAGATATTGCTACACTAACACCAAGTTCCTTACGAAGCCAATAGGGAATGGGGATTATCATCCTTTAATATAAGAGCCTCCCTCTCATCTACTATGCAAATGATATCAAACATGAATGAGAAAGATTTGAAGACTTCTTTTTACTGCTTTTTATGAATAGTCATATAGACCATAGAGCCAAATTCTCATTAAATACCAAATAGTACTTTTGGAGACCACAAAATATGTAAGTCAGGTCATAGTGACCTCTGATGAAATGACAGCAGAACTCATGCATCTGACAAGGTGACGCCTAATAGAGATGTGTGCGGTTCCCAGTTTATAGACAAATCATGAAGGTTATGTCACAAAAAGCAACATAAAGGGAAGTGATCACAGGGCAAGAAAATAGGGGGGAAAAAAACAAACAATTGAAAAAAGGAAATGTAATTTCCTGTAAAAATCAAAACAAAGCAAAAAACTCTTCCAAGGGAAAGAAAACACAAAGGGAATTAGAATGAACAAAAAGAAAAGAAAAGAAGATACTGTGGGTTAAGAGAAAATGATCAGGAAGGAGAAAACAAATGAGACTACAGCTTGGGGAAAGGAAAAAAATAGCATAAAAGAGTCTGCATTAAGGCTCATGGAATTGATTTTACTTGCATACCTAACAGCTAAATATACAGTATTTATCTGAAAAACTTTCATAAGCATGTAGAATGAGAACAGAGTGGAAAATGACAACTTCACATAATGATTGCTGATATTTGAGAAAAGTCTTTGCTTATTCCTCTAGAGAAAATTCAGCCACTGGGCTGTTTTGTTATTTTAAAATAAGAATACTTTCCACTAGACTTTCTTCGTAGTGAGTTATAAACTCTACAAGAAGCAGAATAAAATCAAGTGCAAGACTTGTGTGAGATCAGGTGATGTGTGTTGCTCTGCACCTCTTGTTGTATTTTTAATTTTCTTGAATTGATTTGCCTTTACTTGTTCATTTCCACGTGTATATGATCTTTTAAAAAGCTGACATAAGCCATGGGCTAACCAAGAACAGAGCCACTGTTATCAGTAGGGAAAACAGATTGTATGAAAAAGAGCCTTTTACAAGCAGAGGAAACGTCATTATGAAATATATGACCCAAAAGAGCTTACAGCTATCTTACAAAGGAGTAGCTTGATGGCCTAAATCAACCATATCCAAATCTTTATTGTTACAGAATTAAGAGATGTTCTTTATGAAGTGAGGACTGACAGGGGATCATGGGTTTTAGCAAATAATCCAACTTCTAGGCCACATGAGATATTGCACACATTTGCAAAACTCACAGAGGAAAAATCTCAAGAAGGGTGATAGAAGGTTTTAGCTCCTGCCTGCTTTTTGTGAACACTTGAGCAGTGTCAAAGGCACAGTTCCCAATACACTGAAACCTCCCATATGTTAGCACCCAATATATATGCAAAGATATTCACCTCTGGCATGAAACAGTTTGGGACAACAGGAAGTTTTATATCAACTCATCTTGAGTAAAGAGGATTTTCGTATTACCACCTGCATTCAAAATGCAGGAGTCCTTCAGATTTACAAAGATGAAATAGCAATGGTATGTATGGAGCAGAAACAACACAGGGCTCCACAGCTGTGTTGTTACACCATCACAGTCTAGAACCGGTATGAATGGCCAAAACCCTGGCAGAATGACCAGAGCTCTACCAGCCCACCTGAGCCCAACTCATGACCTCCCCACAGAGCTCAGCAACTCAACCCAATGCACTCTCAGTCCAAACACTTTCTGTATAACTCACCCTTCCTTTTCCTGCTTCCCTGTGGTGACGTTCTGGCAACATCTGGATCTGTTCTTAGTTAAGGACAGGAAAAGAGTGGAGTGAAGTTGCTGTTACTAGCCTTACATATCAGTGCCATGGAAGAGCACAAAGAGTTTTCCTGTATTTTTACATTGTCAGTCTGCATTTTCACTGTTTTCTGTCTCTCTCAGTTCCTGCAGATCACCCAGCTGCAAGTAGACTCACAATAAATGGAACTTTTTCATCAGGCACGGAACTTTGAAACTTGTAAAACTTCTCAAACTTTCCATTTCCATATAAGTTACAATAATTCTTGCTAAACTTTGTATTTAAAATAACGGTACTGTATATGTATATTTCCCTGCATTACGTAATAGGAAGAGAGATCTGGTATCTAACACAGGGTTGAGTGGTTTGTTGATTTTTTTTTTTCAGTGAGCTACAATAACTCCATATGCCAAAATACTAAAATAGCTCCAGTTTTTTGTAAGTGGGAATAAGGCATATGCAACTTTCTCCATATGAATTTTTAACCTGCAATTTCCCAAGTTCTTTATAATCAGTGTGAGGATGTAAAACTTATTCTTGTTTAAAGACAAATTAATCTTAAGCTGAATATTTACCAAGCCCAGATTTTTCACTGGTTACATATATCATAACAACTTGCTATCATGTTTTTCATAACAAGATACCTGGAGAAATATTGATAGGAGCAAGGTTAAAAGTGGGTGGGTTGATTTATGTAACTGACAATGCAATGAAGCTTTTTGAAGTTTTATTTCCGTAAGTCCGTAACTCCAGTAAGGTAAGGGCTTGCAACACCATTTTTCATAATGGAAGAAAATTAGCATATTCCTAGCTGGCATGTTTAGTTATTAACCTTAACCATATGCGAAAACAAGACACATGGAAAATGCTGCAACTCTTTAGCCAGCAGTTCTTAATTTCACTGAGGAAGGATTCCTGCTTACAGTTGCAATTACCACGGTTGTTTCAGCAATAAAACATCATGGAAAGGCTGCTTATAATTTAGTAAGCATCTTCCTCACCCACACTGTCCCAGACTTCAGATCTCTTCTCTGACTCTCTGTGGTCCTGCTACTGACTTCTTCGTTCTTTTTTTTCCATTTAAGATTTGTCCAGTTCCTTTCCCGGAAAAATTTTGCTTTCTACCTCACCCACATATATTCATATGTGAAGCCAGCTGGGAAGGATAAGGGTGACCAAGCAGGTTATTAAGAAAAATCTTATGGGTCTGAGACATAGGAAAAGGGCCAAAACAGAGAGCTATGGCCTTAATCTCTAAGAGAGGGAGGGGATGGAGGATAAAAGGAGCAGCAACCTGCTGAGAAAAGTGCAGACAAACATTTCCAGAAGAGAGAAAGTCTAATTTCTGAAAGGCTTTTAGCAGTGGGCTTTTCTGCCCTAGATGCACCTCTCTGTTAGTGTCTGCGTAGTTTCCTCCTTCTGCATACATGCTGTCTCCAAGCTGCCCTCTCACACCTCATTCCCCAAGGGGCCACTTTCACCTCATTTTCAGCAAAAAATCACAAAATCACAGAATGGATAAGGTTGGAAGGGACCACAGTGTGTATCTGGTACAACCTCCCTTGTCAGGCTGGGTCATCCTACAGCACATTGCACAGGATTAGGTTTAGATGGCTCTTGAATGTCTCCAATGAGGGAGACTCCACAACCTCTCTGGGCATCTGTTCCAGTGCACGGTCACCCTCATAGTGAAGTGTCAGTCAGTTCAAAATAGTAAATGACAAAAAAGAAAATAAAATTTCCAATCCAAAGCTGAGTTACCATGTTGAGAAATAGCCAGACTGACTTCCACCTTGGCTTCTGGGCTTAATTTCCCATTGGCCAAGTGCCTTTGCAGTGCTGAGCCAGTTAACAAGAAAACATGGGGAGAAGAGATGCATATAGACAGAAACCTAGCTGAATTTGAACAAGTTGTAATTTTATTACGCTCTCTTCCTATGTCTCCACTCTTCTTCACTTCTACGTGCTTTCTGGTTAGGTTTTTGTTGTGTCACCTCTGCGTCCACTTTGGCTCCTCTCCACTGGCATGAAACGCTCTGCTGCGAGAGCTGAAAATGCTGAGCCAGCCTCAGGGGTCTTGTAAAGAATGTTGCTCCATTGCTCCATACAATTTAGCTCAGTGTTATTGCTTGTAAAATAATCCTCTTTTAAATACAATCACCTTACAACCACTTTACAGCCTCCTGTGGCAATGAATTCCACATGCTCCTTAAGGACCACATACTTCATTTTATTTACCACTCATTGTAGTCTTTGTATAGTTATTCTGGAACAGCCAAACAGAGAAAGAGACACACATATTTATTTTACCGTCATTATACCACTGGATATTCCATATTCTTAACCCCTTCAGTCAGCCATCTTTTACCAAAGATGAGGAAAATTGCTATTCTCGTTACTGTTTTAAATTGAACAACAGTCCTAAAATCATGCAATTAACAAAAAGATTTTCCACAGCCTCCTTCATTGTTTCCATATGATATGTTATATATTTTATGTATATGCATCTATCATAACTGTATTCACTGATTAAATCAAGATTCTGCATTTCCTTTTACTGAAAGATTTAAATTACTTATTTTAAATAATCCAAAATTTTCTTTTGAGAAACACATAATTTGAATTAGGAGTGTGTGAAACTAATAGATGGGTCACTGAACTCTAATAAATGTGCCACAGTCCCCTCTCCATTGTATTTCGGTTGTCTAATGTGAATATGAAAACATTATAATTCATTTTCTGGGGAATTTGTTCCACTAAGAATTTCAGAACAGTCCTCCTACCAGAAAATCCACCTTGACCTACCTTGCCCAAGAGCCCTGCTGAGTCCATTTGAATAAATTACTATAACAGCTTGAGTTTTCATGAAAAAGAGAATTGAAATAACTTCTAATTTGACACTGTGTGTTTACATTTATTTATTTATTTTGACTTACTCTCATTATGTCCAAGCTCTTCTTCATTTCCCTCACTTTAACACATCTCATTTTGAATAGGAAAAAGATTGCAATGGAGACCCACAAAGTATGAAACCTGTCAAAATGGAAAGTTGCAGCATTTGGGCTCTTGCCATTAAGCACTTGGAGGTGTAACCCTCTGGTGAATGTGTGTCAGCAGTCTAAGACTTGGCCTTTGGGCAGACACCAGATCATATAGCCATGGTCAGCAAATAAGGTGGCCTGAGTACTGGAAGCAAAAGGTGACAGTTTAAGGCAGAATCCTGTGACAACAAGGATGTAGGTGCACTGGATGGCATAGGTATGAAAAGTAGACTGTGACTTCTCTCTTTAAATATACCTGTGTGCTGCCCCTAAAACCTCAGACTCCTGACCATTGTCATTATAATCTCCTACTCCTTCCACAGATTAGTTTTCATGTTTCTCCTACTTCAATTCTTAATGCTGCTTGGTGTTGATCTTCCTGTTAACACTGATCACTTTAGACTTGATAGAAAAACATAAAAAGAAAATCATACATCTCTGTACCATACTGTGCATCTTCAATTATAGCAACAACAACAAAAGGCAAGACAGATCACAGTCATTCAGAATACTTTTTTTTTCTATTAAAAAGACATTAAAAATCTTAATTCCTCACTTTCTCAGTTTGGTTTCCAATGAAAAGTACAATTGATTGAAATGTTAATAAGGGAAAAAGGAGATGAACAAGGAAAGGATTCTATGAATCTATAAAGATGGTTTTGCAAAGACACAGAAAAAACTAATTATTAGAATGTCTGTCATCAGACATTATCACGTCTGTCATCCAGTGGTACCAGAAATGCTGTGTGGTGACCTCCTGGTGTATACTAGAAATTGCTCGCTTGCCTGTACAGGAACTCAATTTTGTAAAGATGAGTAAACTATTACAGGAATTTTTCTTTTCAATTTACTCTTTTCTTCTTGAATAGTACAAAAAAAAGTTTAAATGCATTTATTTGAAATCATCATTGTTTTTAGGCTGTGATGACTCTCTGTTAATGTAAAAGGTAAACACCCTGACCTTCTTATCATTTGAATTTTATATCTGGCTAGAGTATTTTTGGCAGTAACACAAATTCAGCAGGGTTTTATTTCATGGTTGTATTTACAGGGCTAGGGTCCTGATAAGGTTACAGCTTATTGTCCTAATGACAGCGTAACCCAGCAGTAAACCCTGTCATTTCCTCTTAGCTCACCTCCTCCTTCTCCAGATACCTGGAGATACGTAAAACAGTGCTCATCTTAACTGGCAATGCAGCCATGCAAAGAGCCATCCTTTCATGAGATTTCAGTGTGAAATCCTGGAACAGAGGCCGTAACTTCCTTTGTAAGGATAATGTTCTACAGACTAACAGTATAATCTCAAAGCCAAAATATTTCCCATATTACAGCAAAGAATTAACATTTTCCAGGAAAGCTTAATCTTGCAAAGATATGTTTCTGTGTGGCTCATGAGTTTTTCATTTAGACAGCAAACCTCTTAATAAGAAGAAAATCTTCATTCAAGGATAAATCTTAGCTTCAAAAACGTTGGATCGAAATGCTACAGTGCTTGTATACAAACATTTGTTAGAATTACCTTGCAGTTTACATTTGGTAATATGATTCATCTATTACAGAATCACAGAATCATCAAAGCTGGAATCAACCTTCCAGGTCATGTAGTCCAACTGTTAACTTTGCACCATGTAAACCATATCCCCAGGTGTCACATCCACACTCCTCTTTGAGCACTTCCAGAGATGGCGACTCTACCACCACCCTGGGCAATTTATTCCAATTCCTAACCACTCTTTCAGTGATTTTTTTTTTCTAATATCTAACCTGAATCTCCCCTGGTGCAACTTAAAGCATTGCCTCTCATCCTGCCACTTGAGACATGGCAGAAGAGGTCAGTCCTCACCTCCTTTCAGGTAGTTGAAGAGAGCAATGAACCTCCGTTTCTCCAGACTAAACCACTCTAGTTCCCTCCTAAGACTTGTGCTCCAGATCCTTTACCAGATTTGTTGCCCTTCTTTGGACACACTACAGCATCTCAATGACCTTTTTGAAGTGAAGGGCCCAGTTCTGAACACAGGACTCAAGGTGCGGCCTCAACAGTGATAAGAACAGGGGGACAATCACTTCCCTGGTCCTGCTGGCCACACTATTGCTGATACAGGCCAGGATGCTACTGGTCTTCTTGGCCACCTGGGCACACTGTGGGCTCATGTTCAGCCAGCTGTCAACCAGCACCCTCAAGTCTCTTTCTGCTGAGCAACTTTCCAGGCACTCCTCCCCAAGCCTGTCATTGCATGAGATTGTTGTGACCCAAATGCAGGACCCAGTACTTTGCATTATTGAACCTCATACAGTTGGCCTGGGCCACTTGATCCAGTCTATCCAGATCCCTCTGCAGAGTCTCCCTACCCTCCAGCAGATCAACACTCCCATCTGACTTGGCAATCTGTGAATTTACTGAGGGTGAGCTCTATCCCCTCTTCCAGATCTCTGATAAAGATATTATATAGGACTGGTCCCAGTACTGAGCCCTGGGGAACTCTACTGGTGACCGGCTGCCAACAGCGTGAGGCACCACTCATCACCACTCTCTGGGCCTGGCCTTGCAGGTAGTTTTTAAGCCAGCAAAGCACCTGTCCAAGCTGTGGGCTGCCAGCTTCTGCAGGAGAATGTTGTGGGAGATGATGTCAACACTTTACTGAAGTCTAGATAGACAATATCCACAGCCTTTTCCTTGACAGCTAAGTCATAGTCATCAACTTTGTCATAGAAGGAGATCTGTGGTAAAGCAGGACTTGCCTTTTGTAAACCCATGTTGGCTGGGCCTGATACCCTGCATGTGCCATGTGATGGTGCTGAGGATGATCTGCTCCATGACATTCCTGGTACTGGGGTCAGGCCAACAGGCCAGTAGCTCCCCAGATTGTCCTTCTGACCCTTCTTGTAGACAAGCATTATATTTGTGAATTTCCTGACAACTGGGGCTTCGGTTAACCAGGACTGTGGTAAATGATTAAAAGTGGCTTGGCAAGCTCTTTTGCCAGCTCCCTCATTACTCTTGGATGCATCCAATCAGGAAAAAATTTATTAGATTTATTGAATTTAATAAAGAGCAATGGCCACTTTGGCAATCTCCTGGAATCCTGTAACATTGGTTTAGGTAGCAGGGAGCTGTGAACCTAATAACAGCAGAGGCTTCAAGCCTTAGCTTTGCATTGGACATGAACATACAGCTTCCCTGTGAAGGGTTTGTGCTGTTAACAGTCACCTCTGGGACAGAATGTAACCGTAACTCCCCACCATCCCAGTGCCAAAACACAATGGTGGAAGAGAGAGTGACATATTTTTTCCTGCCACATGCAACTCCAGCTTGAAACAGCTTAGAGGTAATAAAATATGAAACTCTGAAAAACATATGTGTTATTCTAAATAACAAGAAATTTGTAAATGCAAGAAAAGAGTAAATGAAAGCTGATTTGCACGTAGACAGTGTTAAATAATACAGATGCTAATCCCATTTTGGGAGACTTACTATGTTTGTTTGCTTGCATTATCTTTCACATCTGCTAATCATATCCCCATGTTTGCAGAAGTGGAATTTCTCATAATTAGTGGAAAATATAACCTTTATATATAGACTTTATATAACACAGTCTTATAATAAAAGATGTTCTGACACTTCCACACAGGTTACAATCCTAATAACTTTATATGGACACAATCCAAACCTGACAATGAAAGAAAAAACAAAAAACCACCCCCACCAAAAAAAACCTGTTGGAATTTTCTTTTTCTTGGTATTTTGTTGCCTTTCTGTGGTTTTTCATGAGATGTGATTTTATAGCTTTCTTCCAACTGATTCTCCATGCACTTTTAAGTATTGGCAAATGTTGAACATATGTAGGTCAAAGCCACTCTTTTCAATCATATTTCACTTTTATGTGCAATGGCTGCATATTAAAGTAGCAGAAAAGAAGCAGCCTAGGCCCACAGCAACAAGGCTGCTCTTGGCCCCACAGGAGAACGCTGTGTCCCTCAGCCTTACAGCAGAGTGCTATAACCTGTACAAACTGTGAGCAACTTGATTTGGGAAAGGCTTTTATTAAACAGCCAGAGGTGCACAGAGGTGTGGGGTTTAGACCTGTGTTCTTGTATACATTCAGTCCTGATTCTAACATTTTCCTTTTTGCAAATGAGAAATATTGCAATTATTGCAGGACTTGCAAACATTATTTGAGTGTTAATTAATGTCAGCTCTGAGAGACCATTGTAATGGGTGTGTAACTATTCGTGCAGATGGTCCTGTAAATTAGAGGTATTCAATGCCCTATAGGAATCATTCATCACATTTCCAAGATCAAGGCTTTGATGTCCATTTCTTTCCCTGCTTTTACCATGCACAAATAGCCCCTGAAAACTCCCTTTTCCCTCTGGGTTGTTTGAATCCATCCAGGAGCTGTGCTCGTGCATTTGATTAAAAGTAGAAAATAATTTCTTCCAGCGGAAGCCTATTCCAATGTAGGGAGGACATGCCTTGTCATTACATGGGCAGGACAGAAATTACAGTCCCATTTGTACCGCAGAGATACTGAAAGAGTGACTTACGACAGCTCTGTCCCGAGAGGCACTGATTCAGAATTCACCCCAAATGACTAAGGTGTTGTATGTCTTACTCCATAACTCCAGGCACTTTGCCTCAGCCAAGCTATTGCTAATGGTCTCCTAGGGAGACAGAGCTTGAAATGGTCTTCTAGCAATGTGGAGTTAGAGTAGACTGACAATTTACATACACCACTTTTCTGTGTCCTTTAGAAATGGTCTTTCAAAAGAAAATTAGCTACTAGAGTTTCTACAACTCTTTTCTTCATCATTTGCTTTTAAAATAGTTTTTTAAAATGGCTTTAGCATAAAGAATGTTCAGGGCAAGCAAAAAATTTTGCAGAATAGTTACATAAAACTTTCAACTTAAAAAAATCACAAAGCAAAACACACCTACTCCCCTTTCCTCCCAACATGGAAGACCAGTAGGAAACCCTGTGTTTAAAAATATCCATCCTTTAAGATATGAAATGATTTTCACCTGCTAGATAAATGTACTCGGTCTTTTTGTTATAAGGTCATTTCTCTTTTCCATTAGTGAAAATAGCTCTAATTATATTTTCTTGCTTTTCACAGTAAATAAATTCTGTGAATAGGTGTATGAGAATAGACATCTATAACAGACAAATGTAGAAGTCACACTCGAAACTCTATTCACTTCACGAATTGTAGATGATTATTATAAAAATGTGTTGATGCTTACTACAACCTGCAAAGGGGTAAACAGTGAAGCAATCAAGATTTAAGTTATGCTCTGAATACTATTAATAACCAGACTAAGATGAGCATCCAGCAGATAATTAAGGTAAAACATACAAGTTTGTGGTGTTGTTTTTAAACCCTACAGCAGTTTCTGTACTGTAGTTCATCACCCTTGTTTGAGCTTTCCCCAAGCATTTCTCCAGCAGTACAATACAACCCCAGAGAATTATGAAGCCAGTGAAGAGAACAGATTTTCAAGGCACCTCCCCAAAGCAAAGAAGTTGGTAGTGACTTGCTTCTTTGAGCCCGTTCTCTCCAAATAAGCCTGACAAAAAGTAACAACTTGTGAAGAGACGCTCGCTGCAACAGAGAACAGGAAGTTGTGCAGAATGGACAGCAATGAACTAGAAAATGCCCAGAAGCTTCATCCTCTTAATAATCTTTGTGAAGGCTCTAAAGCTAAATTTAAACCTGGCTTCATCAGTGATGCTCTGAACAGTGATGTTTTGCCACAGTCAGCAAAACTGTGCTTGCATCAACATAATGGGTTCCCTTGCAGTAGAGGGCTGAATAACTGACCTCTGTGGAGCTACACTTTTCCGATGAATTTGCACCTTTTCACAACATTGATTTTGAGTTAGAAGAGGTTTAAATTGTCGTAAATATTACCCTTTTTATTTTTCCTTATGTTACCATTGAGGAAATGTATTCAGCCCTGTTCTTGTTAAGTTGTGGGTAAATTTTTTCTCCTCTCCTCTCCTTTTTATTTCTTTTAACCATTCTCAGCTGTTCACAAGCTCTTTTTGCTTACAAAAGGTTACGGAAAAGAAAAAAAAAACAAACACAACAAAAGAAAGCAGTGTAAGTTGGCCAATCTACTTTTCCAAAAGTTAGAAGAGTTCTGAAAAGTTATTTACAATTACTGCGTTATTTCTTTCTTCACTTCATACCCAACTACAAATTAAGAAAATGCAGAATAGATGTTCAATAGTGTAAAAAGAAAGAGAACACAAAAACATGGGAAAAAGTTCACAGTTTGAGCCTCTCTCAAAAAATGACAGGCATGTTTCATATGAATATAACAGAAAAAGAAGAGCAAACAAATCCCCAAAAAAACCTGCAAACAAAATTTTCTGAAAAATTTCAGAAAGAAACAGCAAGTGCTATAATTTTTTTTTATTTCATAAAGATATTTATATATCAATATTAATTGATAAAATAATTTTAATTGGACAATTTCAAATTATTAATGTTTTGTGCCACTGAAAATAGAATTTAAAATTACCTGACAGCAGTCTTGAGGCAAACATACTGACTTTATTATGTGTAGATAGTTATATAAAAGATGCAAAACATAGCCATGAGCACATAAAAGATTAATTTTATTTATTTTACCTTCTGTTTATACACACAGCATACATGAGCTCATTTTTTAAAAATAGTTTCTCTTTTGAGACAGTGTGAGGGAAAATTAATCCTGTAGGTGTTCATATATTGAACAAATCAGTAGCTCCATTCCTTCTGCAGTATGCAGCAGCTAAGAGCTCTGGTAAGTTCCCCAGCCAATGAGATCGACCCCATCTATTCTCATTCAGATAGGAAATCTTCCTAAAATATCTGAATTCCAGTTGGGTCTGTCTACTTTGCAGGTAACAGAGAAGGAGCAGACTTTCCCCTTTTTTATAACTTACAAAGTTGGTAGGCACAATAGGTAAGATTCATCTTATTTAACTTAATTATTTACAATGAATTTAACTTTCTGCTGAGCTTTAGTGGTGATGTCCTCCCATCACCCAAACATTGGTATATCAACTTAATGCAATACTCAGTAGAGAAAGTCACTTATCAGACACTCTCACAAAACATCCAATGTATTTTAGATATTTCCTTTAGCACAAAAACTTTAGTGTTTGATGAATAATATTCTAGAAGCATTTACTTCTTTTTACTGACTATTAAAAATCCCTCAGTAACTATTCAGATAAAGATATTTATACTGTGAGACTCTGAAATAATTGAAATATATTCTCAGAAGTCAAGCATGTTCTACTTACTGAAACATTATTTTCTTACCTGAACAAATTCATTCCTCCTTTCCAATGGACTTTTATTGATAGTGTACTCCTAGAAGCTTTGTGCTTACTTTAAAATTAGAGGATAAAGATTTAATTAATTCTATTAAGAGACTATTTCCCACTCAAACAGGTATCATGCTAAGATTTGCCTTGTATGATCTCAGCTAAATACTCACCACCCATTTCCCACACTGCTGTGAGCATTTTCTTTGTGTAGCTTGTACAGTTCTCTTCCTGAAGCTGCTGAGAGCTTTCAGGTCTTTATATACCAAGAGACCTTGACAACTAAATGGAAAGCAGTCAATCTGCTTTTCTGTTTTGTTGCAACTCAAAATCACTCTGTAATGACTATGTTAAACTTCTTCAGAATATGAGAAGAAGGGATCAGAACTGGAGGAAAACAAGGGGTTTTGAGTCAATTTGGAGCACCATAACAAGAGTCAGCATACTGCTGGAGCTATTGGCTTTGTGAGACAAAAACTAAGATCCTGGTTTCTTGTGGCTATTGAAGTGTCCACAGCCTTTTTTTCCAAAAGTGAAAATGCTAACGGTGGTTTTCTATAGTGCCTGAGTAAAGCCATAGCACTCTGGCACAGCACACATCTAAACTGACTGCCAGGGTAAGCAAAATAAGGGATTGTGATTCTTCACTAAAAAGAGGATGGCAGAGAATTTCTATCTTAACAGTAGCAGGAAGATTTAAGTAGGATATATGTAGCCAAGTGACTTTGAACGATGACAGGTGCCTGTACCTCTATCATTCTGCAGGCTATGATGCTCAGTGCTCACACAAGCTTCTGCCACCTTCTAGTCCTGCGTGTAGGACAGTCTGAGCTGCATACAAGGAGTGGTTTACTTCAGTAGATAAGCATAATTTCACAGTAGAGTTTTTAAGCTACATGTATCTAAAACGTCTTTCAGGCACTGGGTAAGAGATTCCACTGGAAAAAAAAATTCAGTTAAAATTGATTGCAATTATTTACCTCAGAGTTATACTTTTAGAAAGTAAGACCTTTGGCTGAGATTTGGAAAAATTGGTTTATACCTAAATAGTGGAGTTAAGATATTTAGGAACCTCACTTCTTTTTACTTACTTTTGTTATTACTAACATTTTGAGGAAAGATTTTCAGACTAGGAATTACTGATCTTACAATGAATCATTATTCTGGATTAAAGCATACTCTGAAGGACAGCCAAGCACATGACAATTGCCATGGTGAGTATGAGTTAAACCTTTCTGTATTTAACCCTTTAGTAATAGTATGCTGTAGCTGTAATAGTGTAAGACCAGTGGTCTTAAAAGAGTTGTATATAGATGTGGTATTTTGCATTAGACCAGATAAAATACTAAACCAGTCTTCTTGCACACAATCTCTGAGAACTGAAGCTGGTGTGACCATTTAGTTAAAACCTAGGAGTCAATATAATTTACATAGCTACACTAGATGCAGCATCTGCATTGTCATTTCTGCAGCATATATTTGGGACTTCTTTCCAGTAACAGCACTGGCCAGAATAGCTCTTGTGCAATATTTTGTTCTACAATATCTATTTGTAATAGTTTGTTGCAGTTTTATCAGTGGACAATCTATTTTACATTACAGGCTATTTTTTTCTTTTTTTTTTTAATCACTTGGTGAGTGTTTTTAATGCTACAATTATTCTAGAAGAAAGTAATTTGTATTCTAAAATACAAATACAAGAAGGCATTCCAACATAACTACTGCTAACTAATTTATTCCACTAGAGCTATCCCATTTCCTTGCAGAGACAAATTCAGAGACAGCAGGAATGAGCTCCAAATACTGTACACAAATGTGTTAAATATATTTTATAGTTTTAATCAAAATCTCATTTCTGTATTTATATTTTTACAATTTGTTTAAAGAGATATAAGACTAGATACTTGTCCTGGGATCATTTTTCTTGGGATAGCAACTTGCTATTAAATATTTCATGACATTCCATGAGAAGTGGTGCTAATGACAATTTTTCAGCCAGATTCCAACTCATGTAATTACATTCAATTTTTGGAAATTAGTCCAAAAGTTTCAATTTTAAGTTATCCATTTTTCTTCATTACTTTAAGATGCTGAGCTTTGTTTCTATGTAGTTATACAGCTGAAGCTACCTCTTCTGGATTCTACTATTGAGTGACATGATTTTAATAAATATAGCTTGTCTCAGAAGAGAAATACAGACATAAATTATTAGACTTTCACTTTAAATTCATCAAATGAAGGACACAATAATTGTATAATCTTTTGCTATGTTGTTCTCCATCACACCGATTCTACTTACAAACAGCCCATAAAACTTTACCTCTATCTTGAGAAAATGCCTTTCTGCCTAAAATATTTCCCAAAATGTTACAGTAATAAGGTATAGAGAGAAACAATATAAATTGGAATTTAACTGCTTTTCTTGAGGAAACATTTTTAGTGCAGAGTCAGAGCTGCTCTAAGTCATGTTGATGACTGTAGATTGTATTGGTGTTGACTCTTGTTTTTTTCTAGTAAGTTTTGGACTAATAGCTACAGGAAAAGAGACTCTTCGCTATGGATGCTAGGAATCTTATGATCTAAAAGTTAGATTTTCTTAATTCTAAACTGAGATGTATTCACCTGAGAAGAATTCACCTGAGAAAGAAGAAATGGACTGTCTTGAGCCTTTCCAAATCACAGGTTTTTTCTGAAGAGCCAGACCACTCCTTTCTTAATATATGATTTCAATTTAGTCTTCCAAATTTATTTCATCATCCTTTTCATGACATATTTTTGCATTGATCAATATAGTAGCTGCAAAAGAAATTTGGAGCTGTGTTTCTGAATTTAAAACTACATGCGAAAAAAACTTGTGGTGGCACCATACATCATTTCTGTTGGTTGCCTCAGTGGAATTCAAGAACTGGAGATGAAATTTATCCCTCATAGATGAAAATATCCCTAGATATTTAAGTGTCATTGAATTTCAATTTTGGTGCATAGACCATCTTTGCAGAAAGTGAGTTTTACCTTTAACCAAGACAGAGATTACATAGATCCTTAGAGAGTCTTTACAGAGCACAGTGGGTGCTGTAGCCAGAAAGAGAAGAAATGTGAACTCTGGTGATGAGCACTGGCTCTGTTCTGGAAAGATGTCAATCACCAAACCTGTCAAGATGGCATCTTGCTCAAACAAAAAATCCATTAATGAAAATAAGTTCCAGCAAGTAAATAATGTCTTTTGTGGGTGAAGGAGTCAAGGAAATTAAAATTGTAACTTGTGTTTTCTCTTGTTTTTGTCTCATATCTATGTCGTTCAAGGGCAAGTAAACGGTCTCCTCAGAGAGTGATCAGTTGCTAAAGAACCTTGTAATAGCAAGGTGGGACCAAGTGAATTAACTCTCTGATATTTTCCATTCCAACAACAGCAGGATAGAGATCCTGAAATCGTATCTACTATTTAAGGTCCCATTGGTTACCATATGAGCAAAGAGATGAAGAAGAGAAGATTTTAATTCAAGATTAGGAATTTCAGGCATTAACACAATGGTTCTTCAATTTGTTGTTCAAAACATTAGTAAATGGAGAACAGAGGGAAAAATGACCTTTAAATTAGATCTCGAAAGGAAAAAAAAATTAATCTCTGCACACTGTAAATTAAGTAGTCTATTCCAGCCACTATATTTGCTAAACAATGAAGATGATAGCACACACTTCATACACAACCAACACAGGCATCACAAACGACTCTTCAGAACAAACACTTGGGATCTGTGCACAGACCTTTGATGACTGATAAGTCTTTCTCCTTAGCTGTGGTAGCAGTGAGCTTCATGAGCTTGAAAGAACTTGGAAATATTATCCCTAAGGCTTGTTTGGAGCTGAAGGGAATCACATCCCTCCCGCCTCCCCCTTATAAAAAGAATTTTATATTAACTGTGCAGTTAGCAACCAGGGTGTCTGCACTGTCCCGTTTCATTTCCTAATTACAGCTCAAGATGAGAGAATTCAAAAGAATTTGAACTGTATTTCAGAGAGTAGAGATATAAAACATTCTGATTTTACTCTAAAAATTTTCTCCAATTGATGAGAAAATTATAACAAATCCAAGCAGTTTGTTTAGTGTGGTTTGAATGACAATATCTGTGCATATCTACATTACAATCCTTTTTGGGCTTCTTGTTGTATGTGACTTCCTGTTCATCTTTTTTCCTCTCAGATTTTCATTATTGCCTATAATTTCCTTGTTCATCATGACTCTGACAAACCCTCTGTTCCTGCAAGGTGCACAAACATGCATATGCAAGGACTGAGCGGAAGAGGGGCAAGTTGTCAGAAGTATGCTAATTGCTCTACTTAATGCATGTGTATGTGCTTTCACATTGAAAACATGGTGCCAATCATTTAAATTCAGGTAATTAGTAGGATTGTGAGAAAAAAATATAAACACCTGGCAAGATAGTCCATGAATTTTCACATTTTCTATTTTAATATATTGTTTTCCAAATCAAGAAATTGAAGGAGGGGAATTCCTTCAAGGTCACCAGCTTAGGAAGAGCTTATAAAATTCAATTACAAAATCCTCAAGAAGAAAAGATTAAACACTTAAATACATTAATTTTGTTGCTGGTTCACAAGCTTTTCCTTTTCTTGGCTCTTGGTCTCATTCAGCTAAAACAACTGTGTCAAACATCTATGTCAGTTTGAAGGTTGGACTTTGCCTTTGTGACTAAGTGAGCGAAGGAATGGTAACAAATCTGTGACTTTTCCCCAGTGGGAAAAGAGAGCCTCTGGCTTACCACATTGTGAATCAACAGTGAACTGTTTACTGCAGCTCTGTTAATTATTCTGAACACATTTATGGACATCACAAATAAGAAAAGAATATCATTTTCTTGACACATTTGAATGGGATCTGCTATTGATGCTCTACCTCTTTCCTTCTCCTTCCACCTGTAGGTATTCATATTGGCATGTTTATATAATTGCGTGCTCCGGAGGGCTTCTTAAATATACAGTTAAAAGCTTGAAAGACACAAATGAAAAATAGTCAAAACTTTTTCGCTGCAAATTTAACTTTGATAGGAAGCTTGACAGCTACTTTCAAAAAATTAATTTTAAAAAAGAATTATTAAAGAATTCTTTGCTTATTAAAGCGAAAAGATATACTCCTTTTAGGGAAGGAAGCACAAACAGTTATGTATTTCCTTCAGGGTTCTGTTGTGGCACATTTTAATTATAACCTATTTTAATTTATGTCTACTGGATTTTTGTCTCAAACTCTGCTTTCTTCTATGCAGATTTAATACTCATAGTTATAGGGGGGTTAGATCTCTCTAGAACTGGAGGGGTACAAAAGGAAAGGAAAGGTCAATTTGCAGTGAGGTCTTAAAAATCAAATACTAAACATGGTTGTATCTTGACAGACTTATCAACCTTAAAATTCATGTACTTCCATCCTTCCAAGATAATCGCACTGTAAAATAATTTCTTTTTGCCCTCACTGTAGAACAAGAGACATAACAAACTATAGTGGCAAATGCTAAAAATAGCTACTGACCAAAAGTGTAACTTTTGTGCTTTTTTTTCTTCTCACTTGTCTTTAACACACATGTACTTTTCAATTGCTTATTTTTACATTGTTGTTTTTAAACAGCACTAATATAAAAATGTTTTCATGGCCTTTCATATATGCACATGTACAAATATACACATATGTATACATTGTAAATAAATCAGTGCTAATATCTCATTACCCTCATCATAGCCCTACAATAATACACAGTCATTAATCCGGAGAATGATGTATTGACAAAAACAAAAAAAGAAGAATCTCTAGTATTCAGTCTGAAGGGCTCAGTTGCCTACTACAAAGAAAGGCAAGATTAACACAAATATTACCATTGCAATAGCCTCTTTATACGTACAAATGCCAGCACTGGGCTTGGTCTCTAAAGGATATTTCAGGATCTTATAGGTTTTGCATAAAACTGATGGAAGAGTGGGTGTGCAATGGCATTTGACAGAAAGAGCATCCTAAATATGCAGCTGCCTACAGAGTCAGGGTGGGGCTTGCCTGTCAGTATATATGAGAAAAATGTCACACATGGCAAAGCTGTTATGCTTTTTGGCCACAGAATGAAAATGAGCAGGATATTATACTGCAGCAAGGAAAAATGTAGTACTCTCTATCAATCCTGTGGAGTAAGTGTTGCCCATTGCATTGCAATTATATGTGAGTTTTGGAAGCAGACTAAATACAACTTATCTGTAAAAGGTGTAAAGGTCTAGACAGTTTGTTTTCATCACAGATCCAATTTATGTCAATTACAGAGCCATGAATAGCTGATAGGACATCACCATCCATAATGAATTGTTGATTTTATACCCCATAGAGAAACACAAGCTAACTTATCTGCCCACAGAAATTACTCCAAGAAAACACAGGCTTGAACTCAACCCAGCTCTGAGGTGTTGGCCACCTCCACTGACATTTGCACCTGTATCTCCCAGCTCTGCTGGCTCTGGGTGTAGCCCACGCTGCCCACCACAGCAACTGGGTGTCTATCCCTTCCACCCCACACCCTGGCCAAGGAGTCACACTTGCAGTGATCTCCCAGCAGTGTAGAAAAGCCCATTTCCAAATGAAATCAACATAGCTGTTAAGTGGTGAAGGTGACTAACTGTTATGGCTGGTATGAGCACCGAAAAATAGCTGTTGGATTTTGGGATTGCTAATGTGGCGTGCACCTTTAACCACCCTTCCCCTGACAGATGAGTACATTTAAACCTAAACAAACACACAGTGTGTCCAAGTATGTCATCAAATGACCTTCTGCTACCATTATTGATGAGTTACATCTGTTTGTCAACAAATACCTTCCTTATCAGTGTCATGTGAGTAATCAGGTAAATGTTTGAGTAAACAAGTCTGCCCAGCTTGAGACCCTGGCAGCCATCTCCACCAGGTGTAGATGAAGACCCTCTACAGCTAATGAGGAGGTAAGGCTCCTCAGTGGCAGAAAAATGCATTACTGGTGGCTTTGCCATGTTTCCAAAGGTCTACTGTAAGGACTAAACTAAATTTAGAAACTTAACTTTAGTTTTCTCTTATTCAGGTTCTGGCATGGCACGAAAGAAGACACACACACACACATCCCATGGTATTCATGGATATCCCAGCAAGGTAGTCCCTGATGAGCTGGATCAGGCCGTAAGCAGCTCAAACAGCAAGCTGGGTTGCCCCCAGGGCTGGTCTGTGAAGAGTCTCTGCCAGCATAGGCAATGTTATGACAAGAATAAATTGGCCTTCAGCCCCCACAGAAAAAAGGCTCTTGTCTGATATTCACCCACCTGTGAAGGAATCTGAGGCCTGGGGGCTTTACAGCTGCCAGGGGATTCCTTGGAAACACTGTGACTGGAGACTGCAGTATTTGTTAACAGGCTGTCTCAGGTAGTGTTAGAACTAGAGGGCTAAATAATACCTGTGTTTAGATCATAGAATCATAGAATCAACTGAGTTGGAAAAGACCTCCAAGATCAAGTCCAACCCTTGATCCAACACCACTGTGATTACTAGACCATGGCACTCAGTGCCACATCCAGTCTCATCTTAAAAACCTCCAGTGATGGAGAATCCACCACCTTCCTGGACAACCCATTCCAATGTAAAAAATTTCTTCCTAATATCGGACCTAAACCTCCCCTGGCAGAGCTTAAGATCATGCCCTCTTGTCTTACTGATAGCTGCCTGGGAGAAAAGACCAACCCCCACTTGGCTACAACCTCCTTTCAGGGAGTTGCAGAGAGCGATGAGGTCTCCTGTGAGCCTCCTCTTCTCCAGGCTAAACAACCCCAGCTCCCTCAGCCTCTCTTCATAGGACTTGTGCTCAAATCCCTTCACCAGCCTCATTGAGGTATATGAGGTGCACAGAGTAAAGGAAGAATTTGAGAGCACAGCTGAGCAAAGCAAGCAGTCAGAATTTTGGAGCTCCAAAGAAATACACTCAGAAAGAAGATGGGCAAGAAAAAGGGAGTAGTAGGACCCCTTTCCCACCCATCTCAAAGCACGTCAAGAACACACAAAGGAGTAATCTCTGTCATCACACGCACTTTTCGCAGTCTTTTTTCAAATATCCCAGAGGAAGTTTGGCTCTGCCCTGCCCCCGCTTTAGCTTTAGCCCCTCTCTAAACAGCACCATTTAGCACAGTATAAACGGAGTCAAGGCTGTTCTTTACTTTTTTCCTTCTCTGCAAATTATTGCTGAGTTCACTATGAAAAATAATAGACCAAAATATTTGTTTCGCTCAAAGAGCAGATAAAATAGTATCTGAAGTTCATGCCACAAACATATTAAGCCTTTATCTTTATCTTTAGTAAACATTTAGTGACAGTGAAGCTCTCATTATCAACTAGAGCTAAGCACCCAAATCCCTTCCCTCCTACCCCGATGTCTTTTACTACAGAGCTGATAAAATGCTTTCAGTTACAGCGCTCTGTTCACAAGAGGAGACATAGACACATGAAAAACGTGTGTGACAATTGTGTGGCAGAGACACTGTGCGTTGCCTTGCATTAGAGAGCTCACGATAAAAATTGGTATGAAGGATTGGAATACCAGAATAAGAATAGCTTAGAGGATAGTGTCCAGTACTGCAGCATCTGTTAGTGCTGCTATAAATAAAAGTTATAAAGATTTCCATATTATGAACCCTAATATCATGAATTTATAACCTGGATGTTAAAAAAATACCTCTAGCCAACATTAAGAAAAATACTAAATTTGAATATAAATGCCTTTACTGAGTACATTCTTAGATATATGTACAAAGTTTTTATTTGTAAAACCATAATTTATTTTCTATCTATCTATCTGTCTATCTATCTATCTATCTACCTATCTATCTATTTATCTATCTCCCTATCTGTCAAAGACAGGTCATACTGGCTTCAGAAACTTTCTAAAATTAGGGAGAAGACACTTAATTTGTTAACTGATGTTTTTAATGGGAAAATTAGGTATTGGAGATTTGATTTGTTTACATGTTAAGTCATGGTGTCATACTTAAAAAAAAATAAAATTCTCACAACTAAAATCCTGGAATTCCTTGATACTTTCTTTGTAGGTCACAAGTGAAAATGAGCCTGTCCATTCTCTCTGCATTAGCACTGGAAATTACCTGCACAGCATGTAATTGTCCTTGAAAGAAAGGCTCAGGAGTGTAATTATTCTCTATACTTCTGTAGTTGGTGCTACAGAAAAGATATGAATATTAAAACCAAACCACTGTTGTTAAAAGGAAGTATATATTAGAGTCTCTGGATCCGTGTACCTTTAACTGTTCTTAATTAGTCAGAACATCTACCACCAGGGACATGGCGTGTTATCTCTCCATTGACTGCGCAGAAAGCCAAGGGCTGGCAGCCTGGACAGTGGCCAGGATGAACTCTTCACCACAGCCTCTGACAGAGGAGTAACATCACATGTGGCAGGTGGTGGAGGAATTGGGCATTTGACATCTGCTCAGATTTCAGCCCACAAAGCTCTTACTCATTGTGTGGAGTGCAGTAAGTTCTCATGGGAGTAGCACACGCCCATGGAGATCTCAGGAGATACTAGCTACCATGTTCGTGTGCTCTCCTGTTCCTGTTTCAGCTCCTGTTTGTGTAACCGAATCTTCGCCACTGATTTCAGAGGGACTAGCACTTCATCCTCTCTTTCTACTGGTCTCTCAGCCTAGTATCTGTACCCTGCTTCATAAATGCAGTTTAAATACAATGGGGAAAAGAAGACACATTAAAAGTCACTGAAGTGCCATTTTGATTTGCTAGGTGCAACAAAGGATACAATGGATTATAGAATATAGTGGTGCAAAATGCAAACAGATCTCTGCAATGTTTGCTTCCCAAATAGAATTAGATTTTTCTCTGTTTAAGACTTGTCTTGACGCTGTAATCAAAAAACTGCTGAGAAGAAGTAGTAGTCTGTAGTTTGAAAAACGTGACCCTCAGGAAGAGAATATCAGCAAGTGTGGCCAGGTGTGAGAATCATTTCTAAAATCAACAGATGAGTTCAGACATGCTACATCAAAATGGTGTTGTTTCAGACAAATGATATGACATTTCTTTGCTTAGAATTTTGTATTTTGTGTGACATGTTTTTAACATATCAATTATTCAGAGCTATTATTTAGTGTAAAATATATTTGGCTTCATGCAACCTATTAATAAATAGTGAACAAAAAAGGGAAATATTTGCAGTAAAAACTAGGAAAATAGGATAAGCTTAATAATTCTCTTTAGACTGTCAAATAGCAACAAATCAGTGGGAAAAAAGTAGACTGATTTGAAAAAAGAAAAACCAACAAAACCGACAATGTTGTATCGATACAACTTCATTGTTGAAATTCACTGAGAAAAAATGTAGTTTAGCTACTAGAAGTACCCTTCAGGCCCTATGTGGAAGGAAATAACTCCGATCCATGAGAATGTGGAGGGACAGGCACTGATTGCAGGTAAGGTTGAGTGAGGCAGCATAGGGTGCACAAGCTGAAAAGAGAGAGGTGTACTTAGCTCTGCACTCTGGTTTAAAGAGCTGCTTGTAAAGATGTTGATATAAATAGTCCCCTGCTTTTCATACAGTGTCCATATCTTGCATCAGACTGGAAGTAGGAGAATAAATGATTTTGTGGAAGGGGGAAAAGTGGGAAATGAAGCCTTTTCTATCAAAGTCAATTAAACAGTGTAAAGGTATTTGATGAAAAAACCCCACAAACAAACAAACCAACCAACCAAACAAAAAAACCTCTGTATTTTACCCAGAGATGTACAACTGCAGCTCTCATCATGCAGTCAAGGAGTATAGAAAAATGAACAGTTGCCTATCCCAGAGACTCTGAACAGCATGAAAGTCAGTTGGGA
>VZRE01014238.1:21931-32618 GCA_013396775.1 Cephalopterus ornatus | reverse complement strand
ATCTTCATTCGCGAAGCCTAGCCATGATTGGTAAGACAAGAGGCATGGTCTCAAGCTCTGCTAGGGGAGGTTTAGATTGGATATTAGGAAGAAATTCTTTACAGAGAGGGTAATCAAGCATTGGAATGGGCTGCCGAGGGAGGAGGTGGATTCTCCGTCCCTGGAGGTATTTAAGAAGAGACTGGATGTGGCACTTAGTGCCACAGTCTAGTAACTGTGGTGGTAGTGGATCAAGGGTTGGACTTGATGATCTCAGAGGTCCTTGCCAACCTATCTGATTCAAAAAAACCCCAAAACAAACAAACAAACAAACCAACAAAAAAACCCTCCCTTTGATTCTGTCTTTTTCTGTCACACAAAACACATGAGAAGTCTCACATTCATGTTCTCCCACTCGCACATGGAGTGGAAAACAATGCAAATGTTCTTTTGCTGCACTAGTTGTTACCAGATGAAAATTTAAAAATGAAATACTCACTTCCTTCTGTTTTCAGAGGCAGTTAGGATGACAAGTTAATCAAGACTTCATCTGAGCCCTGCATTTTTCAATTCATCATAGCATATCTCTTCTAATGTAGCTGTCCAGTCCATTCTAAGCAGACTTTTTAAAAGAACTGGATATGTTGCAGATTTACTTCCCTGAAAAATTCCTTAGCCTTTTTCTTAACAAGCCACATATGAATTAAAACCCAGAAAGACTGCAGGTGTCCTAGACAAGTGGCTGTTAGAGGATAGCTGGAATGACCTCAGTTCCCTGAGCCAAACCTAAGGATACCTAGAGAGAGTACTTGGCAGAGTGTCATGCTTCCCCATGAGCTGGGGAAATCACTTACGCTCCCTTCTGCTCAAGGTTCCTCATTTGCAAAAGAAGAAGAATTTCTCTTTGCTTTAAGGGTCCTGCACCACAGTGACAGTGAGTGCTTAGCTTCTGAGCCAGTGAAAATCAGTCAAATATGTGGTGGTAGTCTTTAACCTTCTTTGTGACTTTTGGGGTACAAGATGTAAAGAATGCAATTTTCCTCTAACACCCACAGTGCTACATATAATTTACAGGATCCAAATAAATATCTGGAGAATCGTATTTTATGATGGGACAGACAGTCACAAGGAATAGAGGTGGCTAAAAATAGTCTTTCAAGAGAGAGAACAATTGGGTTCAAAGCCCTGGATATTTGAAAGCTATCCATGAGTTCAGAAGAGAGGCTAGTTGCAATCTCCTGCTGCCTCAGCTGTATCCTTGGCTGCTCTACAGCCTGAATGTGGGAAGGGAATGGTATTTTGTATGTATTCAACTTTTGTTTTTCTTTTGTTAGCACCTTCTGTAGCAGGCATATAATGAAAGGACATCTATTTAAAAGCATTATGTTTCCATTCCAAGGTTTTCCTGATAAATGCACAGATTATGGCAAAATTTTCTTCTCTCTGTAATATGACATTTTACTTTTAGATGGACTCTAATGTTAATAAAATCCTTACAAACCCTGGCAGTGTAACAATAGTGATAGAGTTTGTATTTTTGCTCAGCCATCAAAATAAAGAAAATATGTCCAAAATAATTTTTTCTGAGAAGTTCTAGCAGAAATCTCTTAAAAATGTTACACAAAAGGGATTCTGTGAAAACTGGCAAAGATAAACACTGCTCAGCTCAGCTCGGCCTGAAGTGGAAGTTGCTCTGGTCAAGTCACTGTTTCTCTGTCTTTAGTTTAATGGATTAAAACCCATCAGGAAAAAAATTCTGTCTTAAATCTTCTGATCTCTGTCACGAGTAATAGATTTTCAGTTCCCAAGAGATCAGAATAATTGAATATATTCAAATTTACCTCAATATTTAATACCTATTTTTATTACTGAATTCAGAGTTTCTTTTGAGTAGCATATGTGGAAATCTAAGAGAATGGAAAAGGAAACCAAGAAAATTCATGCATGGATTAAAGGTCCAGCCTGTGCGGTGACTCGATTTCTCTGTTCTGGTCAACAGCCTATGAGAAGAGCTTTTAAAAGAAAAACATTCTGAGCTTTCATCTTTATACAAACACATGTTGTGATGAAACTCTGAGAGCTCTGAAGGGTCCAAATAATTGTTTTTACTGACCATATACAAAGCTAGCTACATATGTGTATTCCTGTGCTGGCAGCTTCTGTTAACTTTTAATAAAGGTGCAAATGATTTCTTCAGCAGTACCTACTTGAACACTATTTTATTTGATGCCTATGTGAAATGAGTCAGTGGACATGACGCAGTTCTTCTCCCCACAATAATGAGTGTGTCAGAAAAGAGAATGGTTTGCCAAATGATCACGGGATCAACAGAACGGGCAATGTGTGAATAAGCATGGAGCCTGAATATTAGTTTGTCCCTAGAGCTGGTCTCACTTTGCAGAGGTAATGCAGGGGGGCTGCTAGACAGTTTGGGGAAGGCTGTATTTTTGTTCTGTTTTATTTCTTGCCTTAGAAGAGGTTAAGAAAATGCTATAGATTCTTGACCTATGTCAAGCCAGCAATTTTCATCAGCAACACTAGACGCTAAAGAAAAACTAGTGTTAAATGTCACCTGTAACATTTCAGTTGTATCCTAAGAAGAACGTGTTAGGTGCTAATTGTCCTGGAAACGTGGTGATCTGTTTTTCACTGTGAGTGTTAGCTTATCATTTGTGCCCTTACTGAATTTTTGAGATATGGTTCAATAAAAAATTAAATCATTGCCTTGTCAACTCTGTCACTACAACACTCTGTCCACTACTGAAGTTCAGCCTAGGATCTCACTTGGAAGACATTAAGAATCATTAGTGCAGGCAGAGGTGTTTTGTTCTGTTGAAGAAAATATCCCACCATTTACCTGCTCTCAAAATAAAGACTGTGAACACACTTCTAATAGGTGGTGAAAAAATTCTTGGCTTATGCTAGCAAGTTTGAATGAAAAGTGCTGTGGTTAAGGAATCCAGTGCAGAAATTAAGGTCTTGCAATTGCAATTGTAGAGTATCAAATCAACAGTAAAGCCAAATTTTTGCATTGCAGGGATGCTTTGCATTTCCCTCTGATATGTCGTTTTCCAAAGAACCTGCAATAAAAAACATTGCAATTTAGCTTCACCTGCAGAGTGAGAGGATCTTGAGTGATCTACATGATCTGCAAGAAAAGGGTCAGACTGAGAATGCTCCAGGCACAAGGGAATTTACTGCTTTATGCTTTCCTAAACTGTGCTGCTTATTCCAAATTGTATTTGGCCATCAGATTAAAAAACTGTTTCATGCAAAGGTATGTAGTGACCAGGAAACATACAGTAGAATGGGACATAGGGACACACTTCTGCCTAGCTGTATGCTTACAGTCATCGCTGGAAACAGGACACTGGGCCACATAGAACCTTGAATTAAACCAGTGTTCACTTCTCTGTTATATGCGTGTGTATCTATTAAAAGAGTGAAAAAACGCTGAGAATAGTAAGTATTTTCAGCATTTCATTTCAATTTTTCTGTGGCATTCATTCCAACTACTTATTAATACTGATTAGTGTTAACTTCCTTCAATCTCCTTCTAACAAGGCACTGTGCCTGCACCACTTTGTTTCTTGTTTGTAAATAACTTGTCTGAAAAAAAGCTATTTAAAATCTTCTCCTGACTTTTGTCAATAGAAAAGATATGTGCTCTTATTCGCTTTATTAACCAGTCGAACAATGCTGTTTTTGAGCCTGATCCAAAGTCTGTGGAAAAACTCCCACTGGGTTAAATGTGTTTTAGATCAAGCTCTTAGCAATGGCAGCACTTTAATAAATCACAAGCTCTTTGATAGGCTGCATACCTTTGTGGTTCTCTATGGCCTGCTAGTTTTAGGGTTTTCTTTGTCATTTTAAAGATTTTAATCTGCTCAAGGAACACTGACTTAAATTCTGTACAGCCGCACTGAATGTAAATAGAGTTTTAGACTGCAAGTCAGAACTGACTCATTCTCCGATGTTGTCTTTTTCCGATCCAAGGTTCACTGTCATGCTAGCTTGTCTTCCCCCACCTCCTCCCCTGTCTGCTTTCAAAATTTCATTTCACTCTTATTTCTGCGTTTCCAGAGCTCTGGTCCCATCACTCAGCTGCTAAATCTCTGTCTATTGGGCTGTCTTCCTCCTCTTAACTGCCAGATCTTTGTTTGCTAGCAGTAGTGTTCTTTCCATCCTTAAGGGCCATAATGTGTTTGCTACTGTTTAACGAGTTGCTAAAGATGGGTGAGCTCACACTCTCATTCTGTCTTCCAGTATTCTTGAATGGAGACCATGATAAATATAAGCCAAACCAGTCTTTTCTGCTGAGGAATCCTAAACTCCTAATAGGCATGCCTTTCCAATTCTCCAAAATAGATAGAGTCATGTCCTCTGGCAGTACCTTGACAAAACTCCATTGACTTAACAGCGTTACTCTAACTTACTGTGACTGAAGATTTACACCTCAGTATAAATGGAACTTGTATTTTACATAAATCACTAGAAACTAGTTATGTATGGCAAATTAAATTAAATATCTGATGTCAAATTACTGCAAGTTCCTGAATTAATATCAAATCTTAAATTTGCGTCTGAAGTTAAATTAAAATTACCAGTATCTAATGGAAATAGCTCTGTACTATATCTTCAGTGACAGTCATGAGTTTAATAATCTAGCAAACCACTGGATGTCTCTACTGTGCCATACCAGTCCAGCCATTACCAGTATGAATGCTTCTGCCTATTTGCAGTCCCTCACAGAGTCACTTCCAGTTCTGAAAATGAATCAGGATTGAAAAATGAGTGCCTGGTTTGAGAACTGGGAGTTATGACTCAGCCAAATGCTTCTTTGTCATGCCAGTAATGACGACTCACTGGCATCTATAGTATAGCTGTTGGGTATTCGTGCAGAAGAGATGCCATGTGTGATGGTAGAAGGCAGTGATGGCAAATTTTTGTGTTAGGCTGTCAAAGTGGGAATTTACAGAGTGCTGTCAAATACTCACAAATTACTCTCACCAGGGAAAAGATAATAAATGGGGGCTAGATACTCTTACTTTAGTCTTAATAACTATGACTGTAGTTGTACTTGGATTTGGGTGTTTTTGTCTGTATTTGTTATTTTTTTAATCCATAAATACATTGAAACAGAAAAAGCAGTTATCTAGAAAGACAGAGCATTCAATTCTACTTCATCCCAAAATTTTGATCTGAGAAGAGCAGGTGAGTTTTGAAAAGACTACTCCAACCTCCTGTATCTGTAATAAATTCCTATCTAGAAAAGTTCAAATATGCAGCTTCAACGTACAAAGGAAGCCATTAAAAGGTAGGTAAATCAACAATTTTTGTTCAAAGAAACCTTTTCACCTATTCAGTAGCATGAACCTTGCAAGAAAAAACCAGTATTTTGAATTTTATCCTTTCATCCAAAACACTTTGAAAAAAAAAAAGAATAAATTAGTTTCCCCTCATGGTACAGTGTTTGCTAATGTTGATATTTCAGTTTGAAGGAGGAGTAGGTCATGACAAAATGAGGAGCAATTGTTTTTGGAAAGTTTGACATAGGGAACCCGTACTAAGAGCTAGGAATAGGACCTGGATTACCATAAAACAAAAGTCATTTTTACTGATTCTGGGAAACGAAATCATGCAGAGGACAAATCTATAAAGAATCCAGTCTACTGATCATGGTAGAGGATGAAAAATCACCACCTGACTGCAGATGTTTCTGCATTGAGCGTAAAATAAAATTAAACGGATATTAACTCTTGGCAAGCACACTCTACTCATGGCTTGAGCTAGGTCTGGTCTGTCACTATGAGTGTGGGAATGCCTGATCTCACTGGGGATTTAGGTCTTAGTCTCTCTGTCAGTTTGAGACCCACAGAATGGTAATAAATGTGTCCTCTTACCTTGCAGAACCCTTTCAAGGATGACTATATGGATGTTAATGGATTTTGAGTGCTTAGTTGAATTGATATTGTACATATCTGATATTGTACATATCAGACACAAAAATTTACTCCTTTCCCTAACTGTGTCATTTCTCTAATGTACATTTCTTAATCTTACAATTACACAAATTTTACTTTTGCAATTTCCTCTGGGGAGAAGATTTGCTACTCAAGCAAATTTTCTGATACTCATTCTGCACATCTTCTTGACTCTATATGCACCCATATCTTTCTAACTTATGCATTGCTCCAAATAACTCCACTTACTGCCTGTATTTTTCTACTTTCAAAATATTTGACATCTCCTATTATGTCTCCCCACCATGCACTGAGTTGTCCCTTAGCCAAGCTATCATGCAGAATTAGCTCCTGTAATCATGCCCCTTTAATCATCTGTGGATCCTTAGTTTTTGGGGGGCTGTAGTGTAAACTCTCCACCTGTTTATCAATATACTTTGGACTGTGGACTAAACACAGCACATCAAATGTGGATATATGAGAACTATATATATCTATATGTACATATAGTACAAGGCGAGGACAAGTCCATTTCAGTTTCCTCATGTGACACCCAAATCCAAGCACTTACTTCTTTTTGCTGCTTTGTAACATTATGAACTTTGCATTGTCACCTCCTACCTCTTCTGCTCAGCAAAGTCAGATCATTTCTGCCTGGAGAGTGTATCTTCTTCCATCCTAGTGAAAGCTTATTTCTCTTCATTAGTGTTTACCAAACTCCCTGAACTGTTCCCAATGAATTACTAAAAACTTCTTTCTCACCACCCTCTGGTTCCTGAGTTGTTGTCCAGCTTGAACAGCTTTAAACAGGTGCTTCAGACCATCCATCCAGCACTTTGTTTGTTTGTGTGTGTTGTGCTCAGATTGTAATGACTCGTCCTGCTATTTGTCTATGGAAGTATCTTACCTACATGCCAATAGCCTCTTAATCCATCAGGCTTCGACTGTCTCTCTAGCAAAAACCCGGGCTCAGTTTACCAGGCTGTCTCTCCAATTGCGATGGGATTTGCTTCTGCTGTCCTCAGATCTCTGCTGTGAATCCACAGCACAACTAAGGTGAAAGTGCAGGGTGAACTGCAGGCTGTACCTGTTCCCTCAATGCAAAGGATGCTCTGTGCTGAGGCATCGTAGTCCTCACGCCTCCTGCATCGGCAGGCTTTTGGCAGGATCTGAATGTGCTGTGCAGCTCCCCTAAGCGGACTGGATGGAGGCGGCATGATCATCAATGCCTCTGACAAACCTGAAAGGGGACACTCAATGAGAGTGTGATTGCAGTCAAAGTGGACTAATGATATGGCCAGAGGCTTAAAAGGAGGAGGTGGAGAAGAAGAATTGCCTTTGAGACTGGAGGCTGCAGGAAGACTGATTTCTGCAACTCTTATGAAAGGCTTTTAATGGTCTGCTTCATGGCTTTATTAAGCAAACAATGTTAGAGGTTCAAAAAGAGCCCTCTGCAGTTCTTGTGCTGGCCTGGTAGTGCATATATACCTACAATACATACCTACAGCAAAGAAAAGGACTACAGAACTGTGCTGCATGGTTGGACCCCAAAGAAAAGAGCTAGAACATTTCTTCTTTCACCCTCTACTACGAATCCTTGCAATAATTAGAATAACTAAAATGAATATTAGCTTATGCTTAACTGCTTTTCCAGCATGTTACTCTACATTGACCCAGTAGTGCTAAACCAATTATTTTTTGAACTTTATAGCTTTAAATAATCCTCTGCTCTAAAACTCCCTCTACCCCTCAGCTACTTAACCACAGGCCCGACTGCCCTAAATCCTTTTCTTATACTTTGTAGCTTTTTAAGCAAGCCCCCTCTTTAAGTAGACATAATCCCTTCTCTGTAGAAAACATGAAAGACCTTGAACAAATCAAGATTTCTCCATGGAGAATTCAGCTAATCCTCTGCTTAGCTCCTAACAAGGAAATCCATCTCGCCACCAAGCACCCCATTACTAGAACGAATGCCTGACTTGAATAACAAGCACATTATTGTGCTTTAATTGTAGCACTGCTCTGTCACATGGACAAGTCAGGGAGAATGTGACTTGGCTCCAGCAGGAAAGACAGGTCATGCCTTTTTGTTGCTGTTCACGTTACTGTGATTTAAAAGCAGAGTAAGTTAACTATTAATATGAACTGCACATGCTTCAAATTAGATGAAACAGCTGTACTGTAGCTGTCTAGTACACTCTATTATAAAACAAGTGCTGTTACACTGGATTACTATTCTCCTTTACGTCGTCTTTTGACTGTTGTGAAATTTGTATGCTGGGACTTGAAGGGGTATAATCGTGCCTTAGGGGAGAGGGAGGCATAAGACATTTGGTCACAGAAAATTATGTTAGTGTTAAATCAGAGTATAAGCAAACCAATCGACAACATGGATGCGCGGTCAGCACTTTTTCTCAGAAATGCTCTCTGCGGCATGAGCTGGCTACTGCTGCAATGGTAGAAGGGAGAAAAAACATTTTGTGGGAAAATAACTGTATGTATTGAAAAGAAATAGAAGGTGCAGTTCTGACTGTGGGGTAGTGGTACTAGCACTGGTGTAGCTGTACACTGGGTACCATCACAAAATGGAAACAGGAAGAGGACACTTGGTACAGCTTCCGGATATGATCTTGGGCCTGACCTCACAGGCCACTGGCATAGGGATAGGCCTTGTAATTATTACTCCTTGCATCCTCATAGTCCAACAACCACAGCTAAATCAGAAACTAACAGTACTGTGGGAAGCAGGCTGTGTGCCCCTCAGTGCGTGAGCTTCACAACCACACTTGTGGGGCACATGGCTTTCTCCTCAGCTTGCACAGATTTGGGGAGAGGTGTCCATTGCATTCCATCAGCAGCTATAGAGGCAGATATAGAGCCAGGAGCTAGTGTGTGAGGAATGAGACCTGAACAGGAAATACACCTCCTGACTGATGTAAAGTTCATATAAAGCCACACGGCCTCTGATTTAGCGTCTTAGTCAGCTCCATAACGTGAAATTAGTGTACTTCTTCTGCTGATTCAGAGAATTTTGTGAAGCTTCTCTGGATGCCCTGATGTAATGTGAGTCTACAGGTGATTACCCATCTTTTTTTGGATTAGGAAGAACAAATTCATTTGGAAGAGTTCTGGGGGGACTCCTAAATTAAGCAAGGAGAGGTCTTTGGTGCTGTTTTTCAGAGCTGAGAAATATTAACTGTGAGAACAGTAAGTCATTTCTATGCCTGATAAAAGCATACATGTATTACTACACAAGAGTGATTGCAATAAGACAAGAGGAAACGCTGTCTATTCCACTGTGATGAGAAATTAGGAAGAAATACCTTTTTTATTCAGGCATGGTTTATCATCCTATGTGTAGAGCGTAGGTTACATGTTTATTCTCTAATGTCCTTTTCTAACTAGGATTTTTTCCTCCCTGTACAATGGAACTTAGCTGTTGTTGCTGCTGCAGTCATGTCTCTAAATTCTGAAATATAACACTGAGGGGTGGGTGGGATGAAGGAGACAAGCAGCAGCAATATATGACTTTAATGCGACATTAGGCAAATATTGAGCAAGATTTTAATTACAGCTGTTGTGGCAAATTTTCCTACTCTGGGAGATGTCAAAAATCCTCCTAGATTTTGTAACATGAATACAAGAACCTCCTTGCCTGCTCTTCCCATCTCAGGCTGCATGGAAAGTGCATACTAGGAGAGTTAATGGATTGCAGTTTAAGGGTAGTTCCACTAGATGATGGTATAAATCTTCATAATGAGAAAGATCAAAGTGGTCAGCTTAAACAGGAGTCCAGGAAAAGCAAGACAACCAGAGTCAGCGACAGCCCCTCATCTTCCCCCTGCTGCACTGTATTGAGGTTCCAGCAATTGCATCAGTCACATGAACACTGGTTACGTCCGACAGCATTACAGTCGGCTGTGGCACCATGCAGGCAAACTAAGTGGAGGGGCAGATTTACTTGATTCAAAATCAAGTAATAATTTGCTTAATTTATTTTGCAAATTAGACTAGCCTAACGTCAATTCATTTTTAAGTGATACTATAAATGAGAGTAATTGTGTAATTAGCAGCAAATTAATTACAGAGCAGAAGATCCATTTACATGAATCTGAAATAAAAAATCAAAGCTGGGTCTCACATTCCCCCAGCTGACAGATGTCAGGATGTTATTTGTGCACAAGTCTCAGCCTGTCTGCCTCAAGAGGAGAAAAGAAAAAGCTCTTTGTACAGCTAGGTAGCATCTTCTGTAGCTCACTTGGATTGGCACTGCAGGCCTCAAATGGGAGTTTCACGGAGACCTTCTCAAGCAGGAAGAATATTCCCTGTTGCACTATCAATTAGGAGAAAGGGCATATGGAGAAGATAATGTCTTGTCTTGGAATGGGCTGCCCAGGGAAGTGGTGGATTCTCTGTCTCTGGAGGTATTTAAGAAGAGACTGGATGTGGCACTTAGTGCCATAGTCTAGTAACTGGTAGTAGTGGATCAAGGGTTGGACTTGATGATCTCAGAGGTCCCTTCCAACCTGTATGATTCTATGATTCTATGATCAAGGAAATCTGCTGGGTAGAACAACCTTTGGAATGTATCAGTAATAGAGAAAAGTTTGCCTTGGTCTCTGGGGAGAGTACAAAAGAATATGCCACTCTCTTCTGGATGCCAGAATACTATAGAAGGTCTCCAGTTTTGCCTGAGGGCTAGTGCAGCTCTCCTAGAATATGACTGCTCCACGCAACCTGAGGAA
>VZRE01014238.1:0-21909 GCA_013396775.1 Cephalopterus ornatus | reverse complement strand
GAAAAAACCAGGTTCCATTTTCATTTCCATTTCTCATTGTACTGGTTCTGTCTGGAATGGAGTTACTTTTCTTCAGAGCAGCCTGGAAAGTGCTGTATTTTGAATTTGTGCTGGAAACAGTCCTGATAACACACCAGTGCTTCAGCTACTGGTGAACGGTGCTTGTGCAGTTCCAAGGTTTTCTCTATGGCATATCTTGCCTGTGACTTACAAGTGAGCAGGCTGCGGGGTGGGCAAGTGTCTGGGAGGGGACACAGAGGGGATAGCTGACTCCAACTGGACAGGGAGATACCCCACTGCCATATGACATGGTGCTCAGGAGAACAGTTCTAGGCCAGGAGCAGGAGGTGGGGAAAGTTGAGGTTCTGGCATTCTTGTTCCCAAGTCAGTGTTAGATGTGCTGAGGCCCCGCTTCCCAGAGAGTGGATGGACATCTGTCTGCCCCGGGAAGTGGGGACCAACTTCCTTGCTTTGCTTTGCCCACCTGCCTGCACAGCTTTCACTTCACCTGTTAAACTGCCTGTTCCTTCATTCACAAATCTTCTCTCCTTCTTTGTATTTTGTTCCCAGCTGGCAGGAGAGGGGAGAGACAGAGTGACTGGAGGGTTGCTTAGCTGCTGGCTGGATTCAAACCACTGCATTCATTATCCCGTAGTTAATTAGGAGGATTTATTACCTTAGTTAATTAATTGTTAATTGCTCTAGTCCTTTATTTTTAGAGAGAATGAAACTCACAAAACCAAAACCACAGAGATGACAAAACATAAGTTAGTGATGAAATAGGAAAGAGAACTCAAGAATACTGATCCTAGTCTAACCAGCACAAAGAAGATACTCTGTGTTCTTCTAATAGTTCTGCTCTGTAAATCAATGTATTTCAAAAAGAAATGAGAAATGCAGAATCTTAAATACTAGGACTTGAGTACTTCCTGCCATACAAATATTACTAGTTCAAAGTTTGAACGAAGACTTACATGCTCATCAGGTGGTTGCTGAAAACATATATAAAATGTATAATAGATATTTGTTTCATGATCTCAAAGCAAAATACTGAAAATCAGAGCTGATTTTATGTAGATAGCTCTTGCACAAGCTTTCATCAGAGGAGCTGGGAAAAAAGGACCACAATTAGGAGAGGTTTGATTCTGTGCCATATGCCATCTGCCTTAGCCTTTCATTTCAGCTCTAGGTGCTTTTGAAAATGGTGACCTTGACGATTCTTTTTCCTTGCACAGTGTTATGAAACTGTCTTGTTACATCCTGCAGGCTGTAACTTCTAAGAACCAAAAGCCAGGCAGAATCAGCTGTTATTGTATGTGGAGCTACTTGTTGTACAGGGCTGATTGGTTATGAATTGGACATTGAGTGCACAGGCCTCTATAAGGCATCAAAGTAATTGTGGAGCAATTTGCATCTTTTCACAGGTCTGCTTAGGAAAGCTGTGAATCTGTAGTCCCAGTTTGATATTGCAGAGGTGTGTGCAGAGGCTGTGCAAGGACATGCGCAAAATTAAATGCTATATTTGGGCTTCTCCTCTCTGGCAGCAGTGATTCAAAGCCTCTAAGATGACATGGCACTCCCATGCTTTGTGCATATGAAAATGATCAGCTGTAGTAGTGGACTGTGTTTTCCAGATGGAACTGGGCTGAATCATAGTAGTTGCTGTACTGATGCTGTGTTGGACCTTGGCTGCCCAGTAGGAGCAACCTGGCTGCTTCTGCCGCAAGTCACTACATGTGGGAACCCTGGGAAGGAGTCTTAACTTGGATCCTTCTCCTTTTCTTCCTTTCTCTGTGTACCAAGTGATGGCCCTTCACTGTAGTCAAACTTCAGCTTTGAAAGGGTTGCCATGAGCCTGGGACTCTGGTCAACCGCTCTGGCTGCTTCCCTTGGAAATCAGCTGTCTCACAAGCACTTGGTTGTCGTTAGTGCAAGGTTGGATTTCTTTCACACGCTGGTCTGCTGATTGCTCCTTACTGTCATTTATTGAACTTAGCAATTGCACACTCTGTCACTGTGCTTTATATAATTAAGCTCCAAACCAGCAAGAGAAGTGGCAGTTGCCCTGTGTTTAGTGTGAGAACCTTGTGTTGCCAGATCCCTGCCAGACTGAGCAGCAGCACAAGTGATGTGAGGGCACATGTCAGTGCTTCTGTCAATATCAAAGCACACGGGATGAAATATCTGCTGGCTGTAGGATGACTTTTGTAAAGCCTGCATGCTCAGTAATGACCCATCAGAAAACTGTGGACAAACGTTAAGCAGTGGTGTGAGTCGGTGCTGAGTACCTACCTTGCAACATATGGCTGCAATATTTCTGATGTGGTGCTAGCCAGACCTCCTCTATTGTCAAACCATGACCTATGCAGAGAGATGATTGTTAGTTTGACCTCAGTAACATAAAAGCAGAACTAAAAGCTTTTTACATATCTTTTACCAACTAATAGATCTTTATTTCCCCATCCTCCAACAACAATAATCCTTCTAATATTTCCACAGAGGATGCATTATAGTAATTTCTGTGGTTTTCTTTCCCCCATTTACTGTAGGATTGCAAAATTAGTGCCAGGAGTTCACTGTGTATGGGTCTTTAATGCTTAGTAGTTCATAGATTTTTACAAGCACAGGCAGCCATCTAAAGTAAAGAGAGAGGGAATCTTATGACTTGACATCTGAAGTATTTCCAGACTTCAAAGAAGTTTCAGCTGGCTAAGCAGCTTCATTTCAATAACTCAGAAGAAAGGTATTAGGAAACCTGGGGATGGATGAGTCTCCACCAGGGATAGAACAATGGAAAGCATGAAAGAAAAGAAATCCCTCCTGGTGGAACTGGAGTTGAAGTGTCAGGGAGTTCCTAAAGGGGCCAATGAGAACTTCAGACTGAAGTGTATACAGGATGTTTTTGGCCTCAGTCAAATCTGAAATAATAAAGCAACACTCAGGCTTGGGGGGCAAGAAAGAATAACCTTTGAAGCTGCTGAGAATGTTGCTGATGTATTTTTTCCTTCCCCCTCCCCCCCCATTTATTTATTTATTTATTTAGAGGGCTGCAGTAGAGTAATTTGTCTATTTATTGCAAGCCATCCAAGAGAAGAAGGTTTCATTGTCCCTGCTTCATGAGAAGACAGCAACTGCCTTCTGGGCAGAAACAAAGTATCTCTGAATATTTTATCCCTTAGGGAACTGGACAACTTGGCACTAGCCCAGCATGGGCTGGGTTTGGCAGAACTGCTAGCGGCAGCATGACTTATCCTTGTCCTCTTGAGGATGATGTCCTTCCAGAGCACACACTGGTGTGATGGAGAAGAGTGGTAAATGACAGCTGTTCCTTCCTGTTGGCAGGCAACAGAGGTGTGTTTCTGTGTAGCAGAG
Source organism: Cephalopterus ornatus (assembly GCA_013396775.1). NCBI lineage: Eukaryota > Metazoa > Chordata > Aves > Passeriformes > Cotingidae > Cephalopterus > Cephalopterus ornatus. The sequence continues at coordinate 18,537 of VZRE01014238.1, read as the reverse complement.
AAAGGTGTAACTGAACTCTCTCTTTCAAACTCTCCTGCTTAATTAAAATATCTGGTGCATTGCAACTGCACACTGTGCAGTTGGACAGTGATGCTGCTTGCTCTCTCCTGCTAGAGATACTCTTTCAATTTCTCTACAGGACGTCTTAAAAAAACTATTCTATTTTCAATTAATGCTGTACAACAGGTTAACTGTACACCATTAAACATTTTCCCTGGGGAGGGACTCTGCAGAAAACCTTAGACCCCTTCTTTAAAAAGGGTCACTGAAACAAGTGAGTGATTGTGGAAGGCTCCTGGTGGTGGCTCTGATACTGGCAGTCATGATAATGGAGAGAAACTGGTTAAAGTACCTTCCAGGTATGTGAAAAACTGAAGATTTTTCAAGAAAATTGGAACTAAAATGGGACAGCCACAGCTTCACTGTTTTGTGGTGCAACAAAAATGCTGGTAACATGGGAGAGCCTGAGAGCTGTAGATTACATCTCGGTTGCAATTTACTTTCAGGTTTGGGTTTTCTGTGCATGTGCCTTTCTGTGGTGCTGGTGCTGTTAACTCCTGTATGCCAACCTGATTAGAGCTACAGCTGCCTTGCCCACCTCCTTGTTTAGTAGCTCAAGGTCATCTAGGAATTAGGGTCTCTAGATTTACAAAGTTGTTTGGTAAAGCAGCACATCGTTAGATTAGGGGGTTAAGACATCAAACCTCAGGAGAGATCTATCCCTTTGAAATGACATGTAGCTTTTAGATTTGCATGAATTTCTCTCCAGTAAAAACTGGATGATTTGTCTGCATTCATAGCATTTTGTACAGCTGCAGACTGCTTTATTTATTTGCATAAATAACAAATATCTCCCGTACATTTCTTTTTTCTTCTTTTAAGCTGCAAGAGTTGCAGGAGATCCAAAATTTCAAGATATACCTGTTATAAATATGTACTGTAGTTTAGGAGTAATAAGGACTAACTTTTTATTGACCTCTCTCATTAAAAGTCACCTTCAGAAAACACTGCTGCACCTTGCTTATAATCAAATGACACCTCATAACCACCCAACCATTTTTAATATCCCCTAGACTCTATTGTATTATTCCAAGGCTCAGACACTGTCTAGGTAGTCAAGGAAAAGAGTATGCCATCATATTTAAAAGCAGTTATTGGGACAGGTTTTACAGGCAGTGGGCTAAGACAATTCAGAAACAATTGCTTATGTGATAGTTTGAGGATTTGTCCCTGTCAAACAGTTAATATTGCTTTAATACATGAAGTAGGCTGTATAAGACAGCAATAATGAAAAATGTCAGGAAAGACAATATCAATTGTTATTCAACATCCACATCAAAGATTACTTTTTTGTCAGTAGCTTTCAGAAAATGTATTTTCTATCAGATCTGATTGCGTTCCTCTTTGAAGTGCTCCATCCTCCCGGTAGATTTAATGTGACATCTAGGCACTTTTTAGTCCCTGGGCCTCTGAGGCGATTCAAAGAGGCACAACAAGCCATCACAGGTTTATCCTCAAAGGCCGACACTGTCTGTCTGATTTATTGTAACTTTAAGAATCATCTCCAGCAAAGCATGAGCCTTTCTACCCATCCGCAGCCTCAGACTTTTATCAATTCATTTGTATGCAGCCTGTACATTCTGGAACTGAGAGCCCTATAGCCACTCATGGAAAATGCATTACCTGCTACTAATCCTTTTTATCTTTAAAGTCTGTATTTTTTATGTATAAGTCATTTTGGGTTATCATAAAATATACATAATTCTCGCCCCAAAAAAGACAAAATGAAAAGAGAATATATAATAAGTTATGAGCTTGCCGTGTCCTTATCACCAAGGATTCTAAATAAACAGCTCTCTCTATGTAAATACTGCAGGATATAAAACTGTGATTACTTTCGATAGGGAATAGGAATGCTTCCATTTTTGTTCCTTGTTTCAAAGCGAAACAGTGAGATGAATAATTTTAAACATGTTTGGGAACACTTTTATTTTCTGCTTCATTGCTTTGGGGGCCCGACAGTTGCAGGGGTTGCCTGTCAAACTTCTGTGGTATACTACAGACATCCAGAAGCACCTTATGATTTCAACATTTTGTTTCAAATTTGTGATCAACTATATGTTAACGACAGCTGAGGTTTTTTGGTTTGTTTTGTTTTTTGTTTGTTTGTTTGTTTGTTTGGGGGGGTGGATGATGTAGGATGTATTCAAAGCAGCTGCAATACCTGAAGGCATACTGTGAAAAATGGTGAACTGGCTGAAAGGGTGGTAGACTTCTGGGAGTAGGGCTTTCTTTACAAATGTTGAGTCAGCTCACTGGAAGTTCAGTGCACTATTTTCTTAAAATACTGTGTGATTGGTCCTGCCAATACCTTCACTAAATAGATGAACCATGCAAACTTTTGTCATTTTGGATGCAATATTAATTACAGATGGACCTTTTTAAAAATTAAGCCTTACTGTCATCTACCCATGTAGTCCTGTGTCTCATGCATACGTCACATCATAGGTCAAGATTATGAAAAGTAACAGACAGGCACATCAGTCCGTATTTAGACACTTCTGCATATATATCTGTTTATGCACACACACACACACATATATATAAATAGATAGACACACACAGAGAAGTCTTTGTGTGTATGCAAGCATGCATGTATAGAGTTATTGAGACAGGTTTTACAGGCAGCGGGCTGAGACAGCTTGGTTGACAGTAGTGAAAGTTTGCATGTTCTTGCAGCTGATGTAGCACCAAATATAGAAGTGTTTGAACTGCCAGCTTTAACTGAAACCATTGTGATTCAGAGACCTAGCAGGAACTAGAAATCTATACCTGTTTTTGCAGGTATTGTCCCATATGTCCCTAGGGACTTACTGTTTCAGTGAGTCTAGTCTCTTGTTCAGACTCATTTAGTACCTCTGAAGAAAAATTAATGTTTAACACTGTATAAATACTATCAGACATTAATTAACAAATTAAATTAGCTGAGTTACACCAAGGTAAGACATAATGAAGAGTAGAGCTAGATCTATTTGTTAGATGGTGTGCAAGAAACCAACACATAGGGGATGTAAATTCACTTCTATTTTTCAGACTTGGATGTAATACTTATAGACACTTTTAATGAGTATTTTGCCAATCTAATGGACAACATACTAGTTGATTAAAGCAGTGAATAAGGATGGTTGCACAACACTGATAAAAGACTGCTGCAAGCAAAGTGACTGTGTATATAACCTGAAATTACTTTTGGTGAGGGACTATCTGTTTTTCTTATAAAGTTACATGGTTAATGCCCATAAAACTAAAGGCATATGATGAAAAGTACATAATACTGTCTAAGGAACTAGTGTGAGAGGCTTAATGGTGTGTATCTTTATATACTTTCATTGGGCCCACTGACTTCATGGGGCTATTCCCAGCCTACATGAGGAAGTTTGTCCCTTTGCATGTTTAGGATTGAATTTTCCTTGAAAACAGTTGGATCTGTGGGACTGAATTCAGCAAAAAGAAAGTCAGAATTTTAGGAACTCACTGATTTGATGGCAGGTTCATAATAGGAAATGTTGGATCAAGTCCTGCTTTTCTTTCCCGAGGAGTGTCTGCAGAACATAATTCCTCATTAAACAGTTACTCTTTGCCAGCTGTTCCCTACATCAGAACTTCTAAATTTTTATCACAATATAGTGTCTGTTGAGAAAGGATATATTCTTGAGGACTCCTTGTCTTTACCATATGCTGCACAATAGAAATATATACTAGGAAAAGAATATTACTGCTTTCAGAATGTGTGCTTGTTTTTAAAGACGATAAATAGTACGTACCGTCACAGCCCATGTATTTCTCCAAGTTTGGTTTGTCCTCTGTGTTTGATTGTGCTTTTTAATAAATGAATTATTCATTTTTTCCTGCCCAGACTGAGAAGTGCAACTTTTGTGCAAATTAACCATTTCCTCTTGTTGCCGAAATGATGGGTTCTAAATAGTTATTCAACTAAAACAAGCACATTTATCACTAAAAACTGGGCTTCTAGAATGTATCCTCACTCTTCCGATGGGATAATTTGCTGGCCTATTGTTTTTTAACAGTAGTAATTTTTAATAATATGCCTTCCTCTGCGTTGTGTCCAGGATTGAAGGTACAATGTGACACCAAGCAAAGAAATCTACTTTGCTCTGCAGAGTTTTGTCATGGGGGAACACAAATTGTGGCAATTTATTATAGTGGGAGTTCTAGGGCACACAGAAGTAGGAGGTATTCCTGTTACTCACTAGCCTCAAGTGTTTTCTTTGATATAGAAAGATAATTAAAATTCTGGTCTGTCTACCACTGAGATGAATGGAAAGACTGTTACCTTCACTGGAAACTGGACAGAGCCATAAGATGGCACATATGTGTTCAGCTAGAGAGTGCATACCTACCAGAAAGATGTTTCTCCTTTTTTAAACACCTCCCAGATGCAGAAGCACCAGCGTGTTTATGGTAATGAAAATAAAGGACCTTCTAGAAGCACACTGGTGGAAGCAGCAGATTGATAACTATGAATTCACAGGATTATAGAATCACAGAATGGTTAGGGTTGGAAGGGGCCTTAAAGATTGTTTAACTCCATTGGCAGGCACACCTTCCACTAAATCAGATTGCTCAGAGCTCCAGTCAATCTGGTCCTGAATATCCCCAGGGATGGGTAATCCACAAACTCTCTGGGAATTAGCACAGCCAAAGCCAATTACGACTCCCAGTGCAAGTTAATTGTGGGCAAAATAACTTGTCATAGCAGGTTTCTTCCACAGTCTCATTAATGAACCTTGCCATTCCCTTAGAGGGATCTTCTACAAGGGCAAGAGAATAGTTCGGGTTTTATACAATTTTTTGGCTTGGATCTTAATTCTTGACATCTGTGCTTTCACTTTTCTCCACTTACATCACTGCAAACAGATCTGAATTACTCCTAGTAATAAGAAATTAATTTCATAAAGGTATAATTTGTTGAAGAAGTGCTATCACTAATGTTGTAACAAGACATACCTGGTTTTTCTCATACCACTGGTTTGTTTGAAAGAGGATACATACAGACACCTCTGTTTTTTAACTGGAAAAGTGATAATAAGATTGAGAATTAGGATGGAATTGGGCAAACTCTAAAATCCTGGGCTCTAGTCAGAGGAGGATTTTGTAGGCATACACCCACTGACAGATGATCTGGGAAATGTGAATAGGGTGGGTTGACCATGCAACCTAATAACTGCCTAATCAAAGCTGATCTGGCATTTGGGGCAGGTTCAGCAGGTCTCAAATATGCCTCAGGAACATCAAAATTCCCTGGCACCTTTGGTATGAAATTGCTGTGCTGACCACTGAAAAGCAAGATGCAGAAGTCAGCCAGCAGAGCTAGCAGTGTGTGGTGGTTTGACTCTGTTTGACCAGCAGGTGCCCACCAAAATGGCTCCATCCCTTCCTGCCTCCGCTGAGCAGGGGAGAGAAAATACAACAAAAGGCTCATGGATTGAGGTAAGAACAGGGAGAGATCACTTACCAATTACTATTGTGGAAAAAACAGACTCAGGGAAAAAAATTGATTTTATTGCTAATCAAATCAGAGTAGGGTAATGAGAAATAAAATATCATTTGCCCACTCCTCCCTTCTTCCTGGGCTCAGCTTCAATCCTGAATTCCCCACCTCCTTCCTCCTAGCAGCACAGGTAGACAGAGAACAGTGATTACAGTCAGTTCATCAGACACCTCTGCTGCTCCTTCCTCCTCAGTGGGAGGACTCCTTCCACACATTCTTTCCTTGCTGCAACATGAGCTTCTCTCTCTATGGGGCCACAGGTTTTGACAGGAGCCTGCTCCAGCAATGGGCTTCCCACAGGGTCACAGCCTCCATCCACCTGCTCCCATGTGGAGTTTTCCATGGGCTGCAAGTGGGTATTTCCTTCATCAAGGATATCAATGGGTGCAGGAAGACAGCCTATCTCACCATGGTTTTCACCTCAGGCTGCTTGGGAATCTCAGCTCTGGCACCTGAAGCACCTCCTTCCCCTCCTACTGAATTGATCTTGGGGTCTACAGGGCTGTTTCTCTCACATATTCTCATTCTTCTGATTGCTGCTGCACTGCAGTTTCTCCCCCTCTCTCTTAAATACGTTCTTCCGGAAGTTCCACCACCATCATTCATGGTCTCAGCCTTGGCCAGTGGTAGGTTACCATTTGACTCTGACTGACATTGGCTCTGTTGGACATGGAGGAGTCTTCTGGCAGCTTCTCACAGAAGCCATCCCTGCAAACCCCCTGCAGTCAAAATCTTGCCAGATAAACCCAACAGACAGGGAAAAAATGGTTTTGTTCCCAAAAGTCCATTTTCTTTTGACTCCTCTAGTAAGGCTGTCTGTAAGAATGTCAGCATCTATGTTTGTTTTGTGTAACGTATCCCTTCTCCCCAGCCTCCTAACTGAAATGAGCTCAGAAAATATAATTCTTTGTAAAAAAAAAAAAAAAAAAATCAATTATTACCTGTCCTGGAATACAGTAAGATATGAAGTGTTTTTCTACTTTTTTTCTATTTTATTTTTGGTGTTTTGTCTCAAAATCTGAAAATGCTGAGATAAAATTAAAAACAATAGAGAAGAAAGTACCACAATGTGTTTGTAGATTTTTGTACACGTTCTTCTAGGCACCTATATTATTTAGTTTCCGTGATGAATATTTCTGTAACCTCCTTCAAAGAAGTAAATCAAAAGGAAACTATACCTGCAGGTCTCAGGGTTATTATTTATGAAAGCATGATGTTTTAATGGGAATTTCTGACATTTTCAGATTTTAACACGCACCATTTGTGTGACCAGAACTGATCTTGAGTGATCTACATTCAATTATCAATTCTGTCTAATCACTAAATTGCCACTAATCAGAGACAACATTTTGCAGAACTTGGAGTCTTCTCTGAGAGCAGATTACAGCAGGGTCCATGGTACTGTCAAGAACCAACATTCGTCTGAAAGTAGCCTCTTTTACTTGCAATAGAGAACCCGTATCACTTGCAAATTCTTTTTGCCTGCTTGTTCTGGGAGCCAGCAAAGCCTGCTCAAGTATGAAAAGCAGATGCCCTCTCTGAAGGTGACTACAGTTTGTCAGACCCAAGCAAAGAAGCATACTAAAAGAATGGAAAACCTCTTTATAGCAAGAAAGACATAGCCCTTTATATCCAAATCAGCTATAAAGTGCTGATTTAAAGGAAACTCCTTGTTAACCTTAGGAAAAACTGTGGTCAAATATATCCCAAGGTTTCAGCCAGTCCAAACTGACATATTTCCAAGTTGGCCAAGTCTAGAGTTACATAGACAAAAAGACGCAGGCTGCCTGTGCTGACAAGACTATTAGAAACTATTAGGTTAGTTCTTGGACTTCAAGGAGAACGGAACATAAGAATACAGACAAAGGAAATTTTATAATCTTAATATAAAAATAATCTCAGTGATATGGAAACTTTGTAAATCTTCTCCAAACATACTGTAATAATTTACAGCTTTTTATATACTTGGATCTACACTGCAGTCCTGAACAGAGTTTTGAGTGAGGGACATGCAAAACTGCTGAAGAGTCTTGCCCTTTCTGAGATGCAGGAGCTGCCCTTTGATACCTCCAGGGTTTGTTGGGTGCATGGGACTTCCAGGCCTAAACCTGTTCTCAAAGATCGACAATTTATAGCTCTAGTGTTCGGTATACCATGTGGGTTTTGTGTACTCTTAGAGAGAGGAAACCTTCAGGGAGCTGATGAAGGTGTGCTTCTAGTGATTTTGCATTGCTGGAAAGGCACAACTCTGAATCTGACTCTAACATTTTGTGCACAGCAGTAACAGTACTCAGATTTATTTAATGCACGTGGCAGGCAGGTAATAATGTATCACTACACAAAAAAAAAAAAAGCCCTGTTCAAAACTCTTTGGTATTTGGTACTTGGATGAAGAAGCTCTGTTGAATATCGGCTTAGGCAAGAAAATGCGGGTGTGGGGAGTAAGAGGAGAAGGCTAGAATATCAGAGCCCAAGGATCTTTCAGGAGAGTGAATAAGGATGGGGCTGCGGGCTTGAGGGGTTTAAATATTTGTTTAGAAGTTATCTGGGAATGTAAGGAAAGAGAGGCTATGTTGTTTAATGTCTCCTGCATCAGAAAAGGAGTGCTGTTTATTTGTAAATGAGTGGCATTCTATGAAATAGCTGACCACACCCCTTAAGATAAAATCAAGTCTACAAGGCTCTGATTTTGCTTTACTCCTCAGCAAAAGGGGTTGAAAAGAATAGATGAATAGTGACAGAGTAACTTCCTCTGATTGTAGTCAACAACACAAACATTCAGGTAAGAAAAACAAAAATGTTGCATGAAGATAGCATCAGAAATACAACCCAGGCAGACTTGGCAGTACTGGGCTGGCTTGGTATGTACCGTGAATGGAAAACTCTTGTAGATGAGAAGAAATGCTGTAGTCAGACTGTGTATTTAATTCTCAGTGGCATTTGCAGAATTGCTGTGAAATGCCTGGCCTGAGCTGGAATTTGATGGTTTCCTGCATGTTCTCCCTACCCTGTCTTTCCCGTTTATACTTTTGACTAATAGCTTTATATTTTTTTTCAGGAGAGAGCAATGTTGAGCTAGAGATAATAATTCCCCACCTTGGAGACACTTAGAAGGTGACACCCTAGGTAAACAAAGCATATTTTATTCTTCCAAATTAAAATAATTTGTGAATTTTCCACAAGTTGAAATCTGAATTTCTTTCTTTAACATCCTTGTGGTTTGGGCATGGTTTTATGAACTAGGGTTGAATATTCTGAATTTCTACTTACACTTTTAGCATCAGCTGGTTATTTTTTAGTAAACATGCTGATAATTTTTTTGAGATATTGGCTTCTGACAAGTGAAGATTTAATAAAGTGCTATTTTTCAAAATATCACAAGTACCATTTATCATAGGATGATATAATAGAGACAAATATTCAACCAATAATGAAAAGCTAAGTAATGTTTAAGCTCTGTTGTATGCAGAGAAGTACATTAAGGCAGATCTAAGAGACACTTTAATGGATTTAACTTTAACAATCAGATCTGAACTTAGTATAAATCAAATACCGCTGCATTTCAGCAGAATGTACACCCACTCATTCATTAACACTGTTCAGTGCAGATTATAAATATTACTGAAGAAACCTTGAGCTCTTGAAGAATCTTTCTTCAGACACAGCAATAACTGAACAATAATGATGACAGTCTTCTTTTTACGAATCACTATAACTTATTGATTTGCACCCGGGACTTAAGAGAGCTTTCTCAGCCAGTATGCAACAGGAAATGGTTATAAGCTATTAAAAAACTAAGGATAGAAGGAGAGACAGACAGAGGAGAAGAAAAAGAGAAGAGAAGCTGTGGAAAGGTGGTGGAAGTAACATTGGTATCACATAATTGCAGACATAATCAAGATGTAATGAGAGGGGCCCTAATTTATCAAGAAGGTAATACAAGGTAAAAACTAATTAATCTGCCTTAAATATGTGTTCATGCATGGTGAGCCAGCTTAATAGGAAAATATGGTATATTTTTATTTTGCTTTCCAAAAGAAAAAGAGGGGACACACATGTAAAGATTTCATGAACTGTATATTCATAAGAGTGTAAACACAGGAGGAAAGGGAACTTTGCTGTTGACTGTGATATACAGCTTCAAAACAACATAAGCAGTATAAGGTTCTGGAAATACGCAATCTATTACTATGAAAAAGAGCAGAACTCTTCTATCTTCTTTTTGTAAAAGATGTACTGGTGTTTGTTAGGGAGCTTTTTCCTATCTTGTATCTCAAAATTGGTAGAAAATTGAATATTCTGTACATATTAATGTAATACTGCCATATGTGTCTGTTTTGAAGTAGGAGGTGTTTGTGTATTTGTGTGTTCATTATTGTTAGCTTTTCATCTCTCTGGTTTTTGGAAAACAAAAAAGATCTGATTTTACAAACCTAGAGAAAACTGGAATTGTTTAACCATTTATTTAATTATACTAAGTTTGCACCAGTACTTACTGAGCCTCAAATAGCTTGGATGCGACCAAACATTAAGTTCACTTGTGAATTGTGGTATTTTTCTATTACAGTTTATTATAAGAGTAATTTCACATATTTCATGCTAGGGATTCTTTATGCGAGCATTTAATAGTGTTACAATTACTTTCTTTTTCAATAATCTTCCTTTTTTAATGATCTAAAATTTTCATAGCTTATCTCAGCCTAATTTACTGACATGAGTTACATCAAGGCCAGATTCTGAATAAAATTCAGCTGTGCAAAAAGAGTTTTGATATTCAGAAGTTCAAAATAAAGCTCCATGCTGATTGAAGTCTAGAGAATTTAATTAGTAGGAATAATTAAATTACAGCATTTTTTGGATTCAGGTATCCTACTGGGAACCCTGAAATATTTAAGCTTGTAATGTAATCCGATGAAACATAGATGTTTAAAAGTCTTTAGCTATGAGTAAAAATGTCAAAAGTATATTTTTATATGTTTCTTAATTGCTTTATAGTATATGTTCATAAAACCAAGTGTTGGCAAGTGAAATTACAAAATGAATTGGAATATGAACCACATCCATATTGATTAGGTTAATGCAGATTGCAACACAGTGGTAATGCATTACCATGCAAAGTATTTATACTGTAAATATGCCAAAAAAGAATGAACATCAGGATACTGCAACTGTGGGTATCCTGCCAGCAGTTTTCAGGTTAAGGCTCATTGAGATAGCAGAAAATTAACCCTAGGTGAGACTGTCCTCCCCCAAATGAAATGAAACACATAGCGAAACTAGGGCAGTAGAAATCTTGTGAAATTCTTTTAATAGGGCACCTGGAAAAAGGTCAGAAGATTTGAAGGACTAGAAAGTTAATAGGGTAATGTAACCCACAGGTTTGCTAGCTGGAAAGATGCCAACAACCGAGTAGGTACAGCAACTATTAATTGTATTTGCCCTCTTTTAGCAGCTTTAGGACTTTTGCTGGCTAGATCCTTATACAACTGCCCATAATAGCAAGAAGAGGAATTTCACTATGTATCTGAAACTGTCGTGGAGCTGAGCATGGAGTCTGAAACTCCATGCTGAGCAGCTGAGACACAGCAGCCAACCCTTGCTATGCAGTAACTGCTCATGCAGAGATGTCCCCACTTGCACAGGTTTAGAGTAACACCTCAAATCCCACTTAAAGAACTACATTGCATTGCTTACAGTCCTCACAGTGTAATTGTGGTTAACTATCATTACCTTGATAATGTGAATCTCACAGTATTGAAAAAAGCAATTTATGTCAAATTTGTTTGCAAAAAGAACATGGCTGGATGTGAAAATCATGTTACAAAAAATGTTCATAGAATCAATGCAAAGGCTGAGGACTGTGTGGACATAGAAGCAGAAGGGCAGCACTTTTGGTAGGTTTGATGTCAAGAGTGCCTTCTTTTGTGCTGGAATCTGGGATATATTTAGTAAGTAACCACAATACCTTTTTCACATTTCATGTGAGCTCTCGGTAGTATTATTCTTGTCACTGGCATATTCTTTATTATGATTTTTTTTTTGACTGATGCCTTTTGCAATGTATTTGTGTTCCAAATTCTTTGGAGTTAGGAATAAGAAGCTGATGTTCACAAATGCACTGAACTGTCATTCTCATGTGCTCTCAACACTCTGCTAGGAGGCTAACCTATATAATACTTCAGTTCACAGATGTGTTGTATGGTGCTATTGCTATAGCAGTTCTCAATTGCTTCAGTTAACAGCCTCTGAAGTTGCCAACACAAAAAAAGTAACAGATATATTCTATCTGCAAACCATGGTAGGTGGGATATTGTGGCTGATCAGAGTACTGTCATAGTATCAGTATTAGACATTAAGGCTGTACAAAAATTACATCTTTTATTGATAGCTGGCAATTAAAGATAGTGATAAGCTGATGATCAGTCACTGCTCAATGGCAGTGAGGCTGATCCCTTTGAAGATAAAAATCACAAGTTAATTTTGAACCTGAAGTGTAGTGGAGAGCAATCCCCAACTAATGGCTAGCAGACTTGAAAAAGGTTACATGTCTTGAACAGCAAACATGCCTTTGTGAAACGTGATGTGCTAAAGCTCTTCTACAGACCAGACACTGCGTACTGATTCAGTGCTAAATAAGGGTCAGGAGTATCCAGATTATTTCAAATGGATACACTGACAGAAAAATTTGTTAAGTTAGTTTTGGTTACGCTGTTCTCAGCCAGATATCCTTGTGTTCCCAGGCTTTAAAGGATTTTCATTACATGATCCTAAGGAACATTACCTTGATTATTTTTTCTCTCAAAATATAAAGGAATATTGTACTCGAGAAGAAGGCTGAAGATTGTCAAAATTGAGGAGGTCAATGGAAAATTATGCTTTTTCTGTTAGATAGGCTTGATGAATGAGAGATGACTCAAGAATATGAATGACAATTCATTAAGTCTACTGAATAGAATACCTAGAAAAAGAAATGAAGAAAAATTTATGCTAACAGAATCCTCCACTTCTGGAACTCTTGACTCACTGCTCATCAGACTTTCAACTGAAAATCAAAGGCTTCCTGTGAATGAATAGACATAAGAGAGTAGCTTAATTCCATTTTCTTTTCTTTCTTTGTAAGTTAGGGCTAGCCTTAGCCTGAGATTGCAGCTTGCTATGGAACAGGGGATTGCTCCTTTAAACTATTTTGTGGAAGACCCCACATATATAGAGGTCCAACAGAAAAAAACCTTCAAGTCTCTGGATTATGGTTTATGCTGTTGTGGTTAGAAGTGCCTGTACTACTATCTTTAGTAATATCCTGAAAATATTTTACTCCAGATGATTTTGTGAAAAAGGACACTAATGTTAGCTTGCTTGCTTACCTGTTCAGCTTTTAAAAAATCACCAGCTGGCAAAGAAGTATTCCACTGTTTTCACAAAAATACAAGATTTCAGTTGCCAAGGTGGTTTTTAAAATAAGTTGAAAGAAGTTTATTACTTGTTCAATGACATTTTGGTATTTCATAGGTGATAAAACTTTGAAAGCTCTCTTATTTCAGAGCTTTGCAGAAAAGACTATAGCACAAACAAAAGCAAAATATACCTGTGCCATTCCACTGTTATTGCTTCTAGGTGGGAGTTGTGGTCAGAAACCTGTTAATGCCAGAACGTGTGCCAATTAAGCTGATTTTCCTTTACTTTTTCTTGTGAGTAAGACCAATGATTTTTCCCAAACAGGAGCTAGAAAGAAAAAGGATAACATTTGATCACTGCTGACCTGAGACTAACAATGTAAAAATCCTCTCTTACAATCAATTGTCTCTGAGTGATACACTTCCCTGATACTTACAGATTAATTGCATTAAAGGCTGCTTTTTAAAAGTGGTGCTAACATCCTTTCCATGGGTGAGTTCTGTTTGCAGAGCTCATAAAAAATTACGTTTTTGTAAAGTAACATGCCACCTGTCTTATGCCTATCCTCACTTTTCCCTATGTTAACAAAGTCAGTGGGCCAAAGTAGCATATTCCAGTTGTTTTGTACTATGTTGGTAATATACAGCAGTGGTAACTTCTGTTCACTTAGGAGTTTAAACTGTGGGAAGGCTTCTTTGTGTCATGGCAGAAATTGGAAGCAGACAGACCATATTTGGACTAAATATGCCTTCCAAAGTATATATATTACTTCTAGTGACTGCTTTCAATATAGACTGATCAAACATGCTTGGTAAGCTGAATGTTTTCATTTGAAAAGGAAAAAAAAATTGTATCTCTTTGTGGCAAATAAGACAGGGAGGGAACACATTTCCGTGGTATTTTAGAGTAAACAGCAAGTAGAGTGGACATTTTCTGTACTTCAAACCAAAAGAAGTCAACAAATGGTGTTTGTTTTTAGCCCTACCACTCTTTTCCTTTCTTGGACTACAACTCACTGAGATCCAGGGCAGGGAGTACTCTGTAGGAGTTCTTTGAAAGTACTATCAGAGCACAATTGCCTGTGGGCTTCATGTTTAGGATAAAGGCTCACGAAGGAAAGTGAAGAAAAAAGTTGAATATTAAGCAGTTTTTCTGCTAGGTTTGCCAGACTGTGCCAGGTGTGCCATAAGCAGAGATGTCTACTGCATTAGGGGGTGACTGCTAAATTTAACAGAGCATTTTCCTTTGCAAACTCACTTTTCCTGCTCCCTAGCTTCATTTCTGGGCACATCCAGAACCTCAAAGTGGAAGGACATTCACGTTTTTTCCTTTTTGATGTCAACTTACAGGGAGAATTGAAAGTTTTTTGTTTGACCCTTTTATCATGCGACTGCTGACAGTGAGCTGAGCCCCTGCCAGTGTTTCTGCCTGCACTCTGTCAGCTGAGCCTGTCTGCCTTTGCTTTTCTCTTTATGTGTGTGCATGCATGCGTGTGTTCCAGAGCGTGTGTGTGCCTTCCTGCCTACACCCAGATCCCTTGTCAAAGGATACTGTCCTTGAACTTGATCAAAACCCGCACAAGCTGTGCCATGAGTTGAGTTGCTTACCTCTGCATCTCTAGGAATTTATCTCCCTTGACTAGGTTTTGTTTGGTTTTAGTGGCATGGCTGATGACAGGCCATGCACGCAACAGCATGTGCCCTGGCTTCTTGCATCCATGTGGGCAGTCGTCAGAGCTGTCACGCAGTCAGAACAAGTTAATTCAGCGCGTGGAGAGAGAGGTGCGGTCTGTAATAATATCAGGCCTCTGGAGAGGGTGCTGTCAGGCAGTGTGTACCGGCAGCTGCCCCAGCTGCTATCTCCTGCCTACAAGGATGCGAGCTGACAGGTGGCAGGTTTATCCGCCTGAGGCAGGCTGGGGAGCCTGCATGCTAATTTTCTGTCTGTGCAACTGAGCTGGTAATATTGCTTGCTGTGGTCCTTGAGAAACCACTTTGTGCCTCTTATCTTGGGCAATCATTGAAGGCAATAGGATGCACTTTCTGGGGTGTCTGGGAGATGGTGGCTGGTTGGGGCACCCTTCTGCTGCAGGACTTGGGCTGGTACTCCTTTGAGCTTTCTTACCATGCCCTTCTTCACTTGCACAGATTACTCTGCACCTGTAAATAAAAGGTCTCTCCCCTTTTGACAGCAGGTTGGTGCTTGTAGTGGCTAGATGCCCTTAAAGTTATAGGGCTATTGATTCAATTTGCTTGTGTTTGTGTAAGTGTGTGCATATACTGCATATATATAGACACTATACACATGTGCCCACACAGTGTTTCTTGAAGGATTTTCATCTCTGGATGAGGCAGAGTGAGGCAGAATCTCTACATCTAAGTTTTCTGTAATGCTATGATTAAAATAATACCAATACTACTAATAACCTATGTCAGTCAAGTGAAATTTGTCTTCACTGACAGACATGAGAGGCTCCAGATCTGACTGGTCAAGGACTCCCTGGCTATAAACATCCAGGCATGACTAAACAGCAAGACTCAGAAGCGCTTGGTTTAGAGACCAGAATTAGAATGTGAAAATAGTGAGATACAACATAAAGAAGGAAGAAAAATCCCCATATTTTTATTTCCTCCTACACTCTTGCCTAAAATACACTTAATCCAGGAATATAGCAAGGAAAGTATGATTGCTTGAACAAAGTAGTAAAAATGTGACCAGTCTAATAGGTTTTTGCCTGGTGGGAGTGGGAATTCTGCTTGAGATACTGTGCACATAGATGTGCACATATGACTGTTAGCTGGGGAGCTGTGAGAGACTGAAATGGTTAATGGCTGAAACTTTGTTAAGATCACCGAAAGACTTTTGTCCACTGTAGAAAACTGTGCAAAGAAGCAACTGTTCACTGAAGCCCCTCCCCAAATATGCCCACTAATTTGGACTATAATGGGAACTTGAGATAAGATAAAGGTGGTAGGATGGGCACCTTCTACAAGAGGTATGAGGCTCTGGAACTTGAAGGCCAGACAACTGATGAGGAGGGTGAAGGTCCTTCTGGGATAGTGGGGTGTCCCAAAACAAGACCACTTGTACCCTGCATCCCCTGTTAAGAGGAAAAGAAGGGTAGTTGTAATAGCAGACTCCCTACTAAGGGGAACAAAGGGCCTGATATGCAGACTGGACCCAACTCACAGGGAAGTCTGCTGTCTCCCAGGGGCTCGGATAAGGGACATTACTCTCCAGTCCAATAAGGCCCTCTTATTACTATCAGCTATTAGTTGTTCAAACTGGCAGTGACGAAATAACAAAGAGAAGCCTGAGCACAATCAAAAGAGACTTCAGGGCCCTGGGACAATTGGTAGAGGGATCAGGAGGACAGGTAGTGATTTCTTTGATTCTTCTGGTAACAAGGAATAATATTAATAGGAACAGGCAGATCTACCAGGTCAGTGAGTGGCTCCAAGGTTGGTGTAATTGAAAAAAAATGTGGGTTCTTTGACCATGAGATGATCTACTCAACACTTGGTCTACTGACACCTGACAGGACGCACTTATCTCAGAAGGGAAAAAAAGTTTTAGTGCAGGAGCTAGCAGGGCTCGTTGACGGAAGTTTAAACTGTCTTAGAAAGGGTAAAGGGACAAAGCCAGGCTTGCCAGTGATAAGCAAAGGGATGGTGTGCCAAAACTTGAGAAAACTAATGGGATCACTTTTTGGAGCACTAATGGGATCCCTCAATCTGCCTCTCAAGGTGTTGGCTGCAATGTACCACACCTGAAATGTTTCTACACTAATGCATGCAGCATAAGGAACAAATGGGGAGCTCAAAGCTTTGGCCCAGTCCCAAAGATTTGACATCATTGGCATAAGTGCAATGTGGTGGGATGAGACCTGTGTCTGGAGCGCTCTGTTGGATGGTTACAGGATCTTCAGGAGGGATAGGCAAGGCAGAAGAGGTGGAGGGGTGGCACTGTATGTAATAGGAGGGTTAGAATGTATGGAGCTCACAGTTGAAGCCTCTGGGTAAGAATCAAGAGGCAAAAAAATACTGCTATAGACCTCCCGGCCAGGACGATGACTATGACAAATTACTCTTTGAGGAACTAAGGGACACTTCCAAATTAACTGGCCTTGTCCTTATGGGGGACTTCAATTTGCCAGAAATCAACTGGGAACAACACACATCTGGTATAAACCTGACCAGAAGATTCCTAAAAAACCCAGATGACAACTTCATGGAACAGATCTTAAGGCAGCTGACTTGGAAAGATGCCCTCCTTGATCTGCTGCTTGCCAACAGAGCAAAGTGGAGATTGGTGGCTGCCTTGGCCACAGTGACCATAAAGTGATCTAGTTTAAAATCTCTGTTGACCGGAGGAAAAGTGACAACAAAACCTCAACTCTGGACATGAGGAGAGCAGACTTCAGGCTGCTCAGGGAATTAGTAAGTAAGGTCCCCTTAAAAGTGCTGGGTTTGCAGGTGCTGTGGTCCATCAGTGCTGGTCACTTTTTAAACATTATCTCCTAAGGCACAGGAGCAGGCAATCCCCAAATGTTGGAAGTCAAGCAGAGGTAGGCCTGGCTGAGCATGGTTCTTTCCTTGGAAATAAGGCAAAAAAAGGCAGATGTATGCATGGCGGAAGCAAGGTCAAGTGACATGGAAAGGATATAGGCATGCTCCTTGCCACTGTAAGGAGAAAATTCGTGTGGCCAAAGCCCAACTAGAGTTGAAGCTGCCAGAAATGTGGGGAACAATAAAAAGAGTTTTTTCAAATACAATAATGGAAATAGGCAGTATAAAAATATCATTGGCCCATTACAGGATGAGGATGGTCACCTCACAAACAGGGACAGAGACAAGGTAGAGGTGTTTAATGATTTTTTTGCCTGATGGAACAAGGGGGTCTCAGTACCCTAACTGGAGAGCCATGACTGCAAGGATGAAGAAACTCCCATTTGACCCTGAAACTGAGTGAAATCTGCTCCTCCAGATGGATCCCTATAGATCTATGGAGTCTGATGGGATTCATCCCAGAACTCTCAAAGACTTGGCTGATGTCATTGTAAAACCTTTCTCGGTGATTTTTGAGTAGTCTTGGGAGCCTGGAGAGGTTGCAGCTGGCTGGAAGCTGGTGAATGTTTTCCCAGTTTTCAAGAAGGGAAACAAGGAATACCCTGGAAACTGCAGGCCCGTCAGTCTCAATTCAGTGCCTAGTAAAGTTATGGAGAAGATTATTCTGAGAAGTATTGAAAAACACCTGAAAGACAACATAGTCAATGGTCACAGCCAGCACAGCTTCATGAAAGTCCTGCTTATCCAACCTGATTTCCTTGAATGACAAGGTGATCCACCTAGTTGATCAAGGGAAGCCAGCTGATGTAATCTTTTTGGATTTCAGTAAAACTTTTGATATTGTCTCTCCCAGGATTCTTTTGCACAAACTGTCCACCACACAGCTGGATAAACACATCATCAGGAGGGTGAGATGATGTGTTTATCATTGGCTCATGGATTGAGCACAGAAGGTAGTAGTGAATGGGGTAATAACAGACTGGTGACCTGTCACTAGTGGGG
>VZRE01014235.1:9036-32369 GCA_013396775.1 Cephalopterus ornatus | reverse complement strand
GTCTGCTGCAGGACTCTGCTCTATCCTTGAGCCTCCCATGGAGGATATTGAACCACATTTTCATCTGATGCCACTGGCTTCTTCTTGAGGTTATGCCTTTCTTGATTCCCTGCCTGTCTTGGAGAGGTGTGTGTTCTCTCACTGGGGGTAAGCAGTGCAATCTGCTTGTGGTCTTTCCACAGTGTAGCAGCTACTACACAGGCAGTGCAGTAGCCTGTGTAGGCTGTGTCGTCATCCTGCCTTTAACCACCTGCACTCTTCTCTCCCCAGAAGAGTAGTCTGGGGGGAATACCATTGCATCTGTATCTGCTGCTTACAGCAGTCCTGTGCACACTTGCTTTCAAGACAGGAACTTTACATGTTGGAGGTTTTGGCCTCTGTCAGATCACACTCCTCCCCTTTCAAGCCCCTGAGCCGTGAGCAATCATTTGTGGTGAGAGTGGAGAGTTTAAGAGAACCTTGTACTGGGAGGAGCACAGCCTTCAAAGAGGGACTGTCCCACAACAGCCTGCAAGGGCAGGGATGCCAGCTGTATTTCTCAGGCTACGTAATACATGGCCAACAAAGTCCTCAAAAGGACTTTGTGAAAACCATATGTCAGAGACCAAACAGTTGCTTTGGTAAGGATGTTAAATGCGAAGGCCTGGATGCAAAAGCCACTGCAGCAAGTACTGAACCTGTGATTTCATCAAATGTGAGAGTGAGAGATAAAAACAAGGGGAAAAATGCCAGTTTCTGCTGCTAGTCAAGGCATCAGAGTAGGCAGCCCTCCCACTCACTCACACAACCGGTAACTGAGAGTCTCCCAAGCCTATGTGATTTGTGCCTTGCTTGCCTTTTCCCCCCACACTTTCCAGTTTACACTGCCACTGTGGTGGAAAAGGCAGACTTGTTCTTGCCCTGCACACGTGACGTGACTTCTAACTATTGCCTGAGGCTCTAGGTACTTGCTTTAGGAAACTAATTTTGCTTTTCTAAGTTTGTAGCTGTTGCACTAGTGCCTGAAGATCAGGACTCCTGTGAACTGTGTCAGAATGTAGACTCCAGCACTGGTCTTGAGACTGTTTGCACAAAGACCTGCAAATTGCAGGGACTCCATGTTCCCACACTTCTACAGGATCCTGGGGAGAGTGAAGCCACCAATTTTGCCCCACTGTTTCAAAGATGCTTCTCATGGAAAGCCCAGAATCTGGGTCAGAAGGTTTTCCAGCCTTCTCACATGGCCTTCCAGCACAGTGCTGCTCTCTGACTGCTTGGATAAACTGACATACATGCTTAGTTCCTGGGGGAAAGGATGTTATGTCACCATCCAAAAGCAGTCAGTCCTCCATTAAAATCCTTAATCATCCACACATAACATGTAGGTGGTTTTTATATTCTCCAGGGTAGATACCTTATCCTGAAATAGCCCTCCATGTGTTTTGTGCACAGTTTGCCGGTATTTCAATAAACAGGACTAGACATAAATCATTATTCCAAGCTATTAATTATTCATTGTCTTTTTCAGCATTTGAGATCACAAGGAAAACAGTGGGAGGATGGTTGAGAAAGGTCTTAAACAGGCCAACCCTGAGTGCTTATCAGAGACTCATGCTCAGGCTATCTGCAAGACTGCCTTTGCTTTTTCTTCCTATATTTGCATGCTGCTGTCACAGCACAGCAAGAAATAAGGGGATGTAGGAGTGTTCCAAAACTCAAATGAGCTCTTAAAGCTTGTGATCAGGGATAGAAAAAGGGGGAAAGGTTTTTACTGAGGAGCTGAAGTCACTATCTCTTAGGACTTACTCTCAGAGAATACAAAGAAAATAAGAAATATTTGGTTCAAGGCCACTTCAACAGCTTTGGCTTAACTGCTTTATTGCAAATCCTTGATTCCTCAAATCAGTAACCCAAGATTAAGGAATACACACAGTCTCAGGATCTCTATTCTCACATCTACAGAGTGCAGCCTTTTCACCAGGCAGACAGAAAATTGTTTAATTATTGCAAAATGGCCAGGCAGGGGGACCATCACAGAAAACCTCAGAAGGAAATCAGCCATTCTTCTGTTGGAGCCACAGCCACTAAACACGGTTTAGAGAACCATGCTGAAAGAAAACAAACTTTGGAATGTCTGCTCACGAAGTGAGCTGGCTCCACTCTTTGTGCCGAGTGGGGCAGAAGTCAAATTAAAAATAGCTGCCAGTAAAATTCAGGTAATTAAGGCTCCACCATAAGGTTTCGTGCAAGCGTGTGAGAGCAGTATTAGACAGGAAGACATAATACCCATGGTGCTTTACTTCATCGTGCTAGCAAATTCACACGTTGCTTGTTCAGCTGGTTTAGTGAGACTGCCATTTTGATAATGCCTAGCACACAGAAGACAGCCAAAATAATAATACGTGGCTCAATTAGCCCTGAATTTCCCACTTTTCAAGGTTTCCCATTCTAATGAAGAGGGTACTGTATTTGATTTTTCTTTGCAGAGTTGAAAACTGGTCGCACTGCTCTGGACTCACTGAATTGGCCCTTGGAACAAGAGAGTGAATAAAAGCTTCCCAGAAACATAGGCGGTTTGGTAGAGTACGTCTTTTAAGGAGAAACAGAGTAAACATAGCTCACAAAGGCTGTGCAGGAAGCTCCCAAATCAATGCAAGGGCATTATTAAGAGAGAAAAAAAGATACTTTAATCTAGGAGGGCTGAAAGAGTCAGTTGAGCGGTCAAGCTTACATTGTTGAAGTTATCTATCCGTAAAAGATTTGTAGGGGATGTACTACAAGGCTTATGGTTTAATCTACTGAATTCTGATACTATATTGGGAATAACATGTGAACAGGTGCTTATGTGCACTGCATGTTTTTATTTGTTTCCTCAAATGTCTGTTGATCTGGGTTTGCTGCATAACACTCAGCATAGATTTTTGTACATTTTGTGCTGGGATGAAAGGTGCAGGGGATGACCTAGCTGTTCTAAGGTCAGTTTAAGAAGGAAGAGGTGAATTAGAGCTAGAAAATAAACCCTTGAACTTTTTTGCCTTTCAATACACCTGCAGAACTAGCTCAGGAAGCTTATGAAACAAAATCATTTAAGAGTAAGGAAATCAACTGTTACAGTCATTCAGATCCGTCAGAGATTTTGTGAAAAAGCCAACAGTATTGGCGCTGTGTCAGACAGGAGGTACACAGAGCTAGGCATTGCCTTGCTCCTGCCTTCTCACCTTTACTTTGTGGCACGGTATACTGACAGCTGGCCCCTAGCTTTGGCAACTCTCACTCAAACAGAGAATCCTCCAGCAAAGAGGTTGTTTCACAACATCTCCTGTGGACTGAATTTGACCATCCTATTATTTGAGGAGCAGATCACCTGGGAACTGAGCAGGCTGGTGAGGGCATCTCCAATGTCAGGAGTGGCTTATATTTAAAAGTTGTTCTCTTACCAAACATTTCCTAAAAAAAAAAATAACAAAACCAAACCAAAAAGCAGACCAACCCAAAATAACAAAAAACCCCAACTCCTTCAGGGCTGCAGTCTCTGATTTAAGGGAATCCAGTGCAAGAATAAGTTTGAATCCAACATTTTGATAAGTTCCTGGTGGAGGAGACAAAAACAGGTATGCTGCTAAGCTCATATGCTGCTTATAGCTGTAGTGACTACATCTGAGGCTCAGGGAAAATATGTGATGATCTTTTCTCTTGCTTTCCCTGCACAGCAAGGCACAGATACAATTTTCAGGGAAAAAAACCCCAAAACAACAAATTGAATATTTGTTCTTTGTTATCCTACTAAACTCTTCTTTTGACTTGTCTTCCTGCTTTCCAAACATGTCAGGAGCTTTGGCACACCATAGCAACCAAAATCAGAAGTTTAAAAGTGAGATTGTTTGCAAGCATGTGATCAGGTTTGGGATGAACCTGCAGTCCCTAGGATGTACAATCATTTTACACACAATTCAATTGAATCAGAATAGACCATAACAAATTTTTCCAGATAGAGCATTTGTTTTGGGTTTTCAGCCCAAAATACAGTAAAACGATGTTTTGTTTCTTTTCTTCTGAAAGTGCAAAATGACTCATGGATGGCTGGGGATTTTTTCAGTATTTTTCTGGCTTCCTACCGGTCACTCGCATTCTCTTCTTCTAGTCATTATGGCCTCTGAAACAGGAGGACATTTCCAGAAAAGCACCCGAACAATCAGTTGGCATCAGGTACTTGGGCAAGCTGTAACCTGCTGATGTGATTTTCTGGGTCAGTGGCATTTGGAAGGTTGAACACAAAGGAGAAAAGTACTACAGCAATTCACTATATGCAGGAAGCAGAACAGCAGTTTTTGTTTGTTGGGTTTCTTCTAAGTAACTCAACAGTGGTTCAACATGTACACACCCTTTCAGGTCACCTGCAAATGCCAACAGGAGCAATGAAAACCATCATTCATGATGACAAATGGTTTCTACTTAGCAGGTTCCTTCCACATGGTGCCAAAGGAAAATGCCTGCATTTCCTCTGCTGTGGAAAATGCCATGCCTCATTTCTTAATTGCTCTAGCCTGACCAACTGGCTGGGCTCTTAGACAAAATAAGAAGAGAATTCTTGTTCCAAGTACTGTTGGATGTCTACACATGCTTGGGTTGGAAGGGCTTGACAGTGGTCTGTGGGAGAGATCACCAGCCAAATGCCCTTCTGATGCAGAGGGAGTGCCTGGAGGGCAGGCTCCAGGCAACAGTGACCGCCAGAAACTCCATACACAGGAGATAGCTCAGCATGAAGTTGTCCTCATACAGAGAGGACAAGGCAAACTGAACTGAATCCTGCTGCTAAACAGGGGCTGTAACTGTCCCTCCTTCTGCTCACTGGTTTCCTGGTTGTAAGAGGCCTGTGTTGGCCATAGCTGTGAATTAATATAATTTTGGGGGAAAGTCTGAACCCTGCAGTACTTCATTGGCATTTGTCTACCACAGCTGTGACAAGCAGAAAACATGTTCTTCACAGCTTTGAGTATGGCTTTGATTGCTAAAAACCACAGATATCCTGCGTAGGCAAATACATGCAGGTAGAAGGAGAAAACCTAATCCAAAATAGTCATCCTTTGAAATTTTCTTTGAATGGATGTAAGAACAGGAGGTGAGATTTTAAGTAGTCACTTGTCACTACTGTTTGGCAAACCTCAGTGATAAGCAGTCAAAACCTCCAAGCAGTCTTTACTCTCTACGTGGAAAAGTGCAACTAGATAGTCACCAATGCTGCTCTCAGCAGGCTGGCTACAGAAAATGAATTTAGGATTCATTACATTGTAATACAGTGTGTGTAGGAAACAGACTTAGAGAGGCATGTCGTGGAACCTGTCCCAGATCAAAGTGTATTAGACGTGATGCCAGGTCTTGGCATGTGTAAGGCATGAGTTTCTCTGAGTATCAGTGGCAGACTCCTTCTTATTTCCATTCAACAATAAAACAGGAGAGTTGTTTTTGTCTTCTTCATATTGTTTTCTCCTGCAGCGAAACCAGAGCAGGGACCACTGTCCCATGTCCATAGCAGTGACTACCTGCAAAGCATCTCAGTGAGTCTAACAATACTGTAGTATGCCTTGGCATGTCGCACTCCCCTGAATATAGAGTGTTTGTTTGCTCCCCAGTGACCATGGTGTATGAAGTGCACTCAGGCTGGGACCTTGCCTGACACCCTGCTCGTTCATGGGACACATGAGTCCTCAGGAAGCACAGCTTTTCACTTTGTTAGTGCATACACCTTTGCCAAGACTGTGATGCTGTTTATCCTATTGCTATATCCTATTCCTATTCCCACGAGTGAAGAACTGTGCACCAGCTGCTTTGTCTTGTGCCAGGCAGGGCAGCTGAGGAGGCAGAGTCTACTCATGCCCCCCCTATCACGTGAGGGAACAGTGAGTTGTCCATTTGGTTTGTCTCATGGTGTCACAGCTAATAGAGGTTACCTCTTCTTTGTAGCTTGTCTGGTGCTCTTTACATCACTATGGCTTTAAAGAGACTCCTTTTAAACAGACATTTACTTTAGCAGCTGGGGCAGACACATGCTGCGATCTGTTTCCAGACTGCAATGGAAGATGAGGGGCTCACCAGTACAATGCTTGTTGCTGGTATATTCCTGCACTGATTCCTGATTTAGGGACCCATGGGATCAGTATTTTGTGCATTTTCAGGCTGGCTGGTTTAGCCATTTGTTAATGCCACCCTTTTTACTACAGGGACTCCACTGCCAAGTGATTTTCTGTGCCTTCACAGAGGAAATAGAAACCTTTTTATGTCAACCAAGATAGGCACTTCAGGTGACTGTGGATGTTTTTTAAAACACCGTGACTGCAGTTTGCAAGACCATGAGCCCAGAACAGGCCATTAATTCTCTGAACTTATTATCATCTAGCTTCCGTACTCTGTGCAGAGATGTAAGGAAGAAAAGCTTTGTTTCTGATAGGAATGAACATAGAATACTACTTTCCTATTGTTGACAAACAAAACAGAAGACTGGAACTAAATTTTTTTTAATGGACATTGACATAATGCAGATAAAGTACTTTAAAAATGCCAATTTCCTGAATTTCACATTCATATTTCATTCAACTGAAAAATGGTTTTATATAATTCCTCATGACTGACTGACTTTGAATATGTACAGACACAGCCATAAGGCTAAAGAGTCCCCTTTATCACCCCCAACCTTCAAAATGCTGAAAGAAAATACCATCAGAAAAAGAAGGGCTGAAGCAAGATCTTTGGAGCTGAGACACCTCAGCTAAACCCAGAATTGCCTGCTGAAATTTGTTTGAAATTAGCTGCAGGAGATCTCTGCTCTTTCATTCATGTAGAGGACTTTGAGAATATTGATCTCCTCTCTCTTCCAGCTCAATGAAGTTGGTAACATTTCAAAACAGAAAGCTGCTTAGCCTGTCGGAGTGGCTGCTGCCTGCCTCCAGGAGCACCACAACTGACTGGACCTGCCACTTTTATGGCATAAGCTGAGGGGTTACACTTTCAGGATCCTGTTTACCTCTACAGGGAGAGCACTTGGTGTACTACTCATTTTCAGAAACAGTGTGAGAGATTTAAAAGCTTTGAACACTTGAGGCCTCTGTCAAATTGCTCTGCAACTGCACAAATGTTCCCACATCTCTCTCTCTATTCATCATTCCCTGCATGAGAGTGACAGGGAACATCTGAAACCAGCCGATAATATGGTTCATGGAAAAGGTAGGATGAAGAAAGGTACACATGTGTGTTCATCTGTTTGCTGTGTTCACGGGCAAAAGGTGGTCAAATTTGTCTCCTGGCTTGTTTTTACCATGTAGATGAAAGAAATCCTGTCTATATATATCATGGTTTATCATAGAGAATCCTCTTCATGATGAAAAAAAGGATTTGGATTATTGTGTTAAAATTTTCCATGGGTCAAATCTCCAGTTCTGTAAAAGCATGTTGCAGTCAAGACAATTAGAGGTCTGTGCC
Organism: Cephalopterus ornatus; assembly: GCA_013396775.1. Classification (NCBI taxonomy): domain Eukaryota; kingdom Metazoa; phylum Chordata; class Aves; order Passeriformes; family Cotingidae; genus Cephalopterus; species Cephalopterus ornatus. Next base: position 24,917 of record VZRE01014235.1, on the reverse strand, counting down.
TCCAGGTTTTGCTTTTATGTATTTCTAAGCTCATCTCAGGCAGACTCTTTCAACTGCAGTGCATGGTAAAAATATGATGGAAGAAGAGGCCAATGCCATTACAATGTCTAATGAAAAAGTGTAAGTGCAGTGATGGTAGCTTTGAATGCTGCACATTGTCTTGAGTTATTGCAAACCGCATAGCTCTGAGAAGAATGTATCATTAATAATTTGTAGTAACACATGGCTTCTAATTGATTGAATTCTTTTTTCTGTTTAAAACAAATGGAAAAAAAAATACATAATTAATCTCCTTGCAACTCATGTTGTGTCGGCGATGGCTGTGCTTTTAGGAGGATATTCACTCCTGCAAAGTGTCAAAGCATGTACTCCTGTGAGGAGGATGCTTAGCCCAAGACAGACTGCTTTCATCTCTGATAGCCTGATTAAGAGGAAGAGCATGTCTCCTAGGTGAGAGATCAGATTTGTTATGCTGAATGGGTGTCAAAGAGAAGAGGACAGCAAGTAACTCACCACGTCAATTATCTGCAGCAAAGAAAGCTGGAGCTCAACTACGAGCGGCTGGGAGTCGTTCACTACCGGCCGTTCCAGGCGGTTGTAGTTTCTCAGCAGCTCCCTGTACAAGCGTCTCTGGCCTTCACCCTGCTGAGAGACTAGAGGAAAACAAAGAAGGTGTCTGTCATTTGGGCTGGTCACACTGTCACAGCTGTTTGTCTGTTTTGTTGAAAAACATCTCTTAATAGCCTTGCAATTTGAAAGCAGCTCCTAAAAATATCCTCCGAATTATGCACACGGATGTGACAGACACAGCTTTTCTGCATATGTGAATGATGAACTCTTAAAAAAATTGACTACTAACACTCTAACTCATCACTAACATTCAGAAACTACCGAACAAAATTTGGGGCAGTAAGTGAATGTCTCCTTTCCTTGGAGTCCCTCTTGCTGATGGTCAGTGAAATTGTGGCTCCAAAACCACCAGAGAATATCCTGGAAGGCAAGCACAGTGCTTTTATTTGCTTGTTCTTATTTGCTAGAGACTGGCTGCTGTAAGCCAGCACTGGTATTACTTAGACTCTTAGCCAGCCGGTGTAAGAGGTCTTATTTCTTGGAGCTGATGTATCAGGCCTTTTTTGATGCTCAAGAAACAGTAACAACCCTTCTTCAAACCCCTTTCAGTTTTGTGTAGCAGTCTTTCCTGGCTTTGGAAAGCAGTCTTTCCCTTGGTTATTTTCTTTCTGATGGCAGCACACTTTGTTAACACCTAAGGAAGTGGGGGTATGAAGGCTACTGTGCTTGACGGCTATGTACAGTGATACTGAATTTCTGGTACTACACACTTTACCCAGTTTCCACTGGGAACAGACTCAACACAGAAGCTGTCATACAAACGCCTGAGCATATTAAAGACTAGCAGAATTTCAGTCTATACTTAAATTCCAAGAGGCTCTTGTTCTCCAGCTCTGGAGTGGATGTGGAGAGCACCCATCTAACCTGCATGACCAGGTTTCCTTCCACAACAGCCGTAGACGGTGAAAGTTTGGACGTCTTCCCTTAGGAAGGCAAGCAGTTTGCTGCAACACACTCCTCAGGACACTGGTTCCCCCAAAACAGTGTAGGTGTTGGTGCTATGGCTAGTAGCAGCCTGAGCTCCACCTAAGAGCTGCACATAACAGAATGAAGGTCATGGACTGCAGGTTCCCTGCAGTCAAACCAGTCCTGTCAGCACGAATGCTTATTCCCTGAACTGTACAAATTCAATCCCTGGCAGAGAATCTGCACTCTAAATCATTATTACTTTGGACTGAAGCATTTTTTTTATCCACTGCAGCTCCCAGTTTCTCTGTGTGACTTTTTTTAACTCTTCAGAAAAGCTCTGCACATTGAGAACAGGACTTCTCTAACAGAGATTATGATGATTATCTTCTTGACGATGCAAACAAAACATAACAACCAGTTCTGCCTTTCCCAATCTCTTACTGTGCTCACCAAACCTTGCAAGACTGAAACAAGCTGCCCTCCAACACAGCAGCCATGCCTTTTAAAGCTAATAATAAATCCAATTTAAAAACTCTTCATAAGTCTGTATTACTTCTGTTCTCCTCAGTTTTCCTGATACTCAAGGGAGCTTTGTGGCTTTCTAGCATGGCAATGCTTGGTAAACAAGGAAGAAGAAGATTTTTGTTTACTTTGGTAAGTTGCACCAACACATCAACTTCCTGAGCCCTCTCTCCTCTTATGTAATTCACTACATGATCATGGGCATCCAGAGGAGCAGATGCTGTAAGCACTGTTTCAATAGCCCTTGCTGTCACATCTGTATTGGACGTTATGTTTTCACCAATGGCAAAGACAAGCTCTGGGCACAGTATCTCTCCTTCAGCACCTTAAGTAAGCTTCCCTCCTTACTTAAACCATGATTTAAGTTCTCTGTTATCGTCTTAGTACTTTCCAGTGCCTCAGCAGGCCTGGACTCCATTATAAGAGCTGTCTGTGGAAAGGAACCCTGTGAAAATCACCACACATTGTTCTCAGAAAAGAGGCTCTGTGTTTGGAGCAAATTTGATGTCCTTTCACTCACATATCCACCCATGTTCCTATGCTTCAGGGAAGAAATGTCTTCCTGAACTCTTGCTCTCATCTTCAGTACTTACATAATATGTGCCTTTAACCTTCCTTTTAAACTGACTGTCTCAGCTTTTACGAGAGAAAAGTGCCCTTCACCAATCTCTGGACTTAACTGGGCTGTTGAAGTGCCCTGGTACTGTCGCTGTCATGGTGCATTGAAGCAGCCTCCCAAGGGAGGTCTGACTTGGAGAAATCTGTGCATAACCCTTTTGCTGTATGCTTTGGAAAGCTGTCTTTGCACTGTATGCTTTACCCATGCTGAAGTCAGGCCCCTTTTCCTGTTACACTTTGTGAGGTGAAGTAGCCCAGAACTGAACCTGGTTTTCCATCCTTTCTTCAACTCTCCCCTCTGTAATGTGATCCTAATACTTTTAAATCTCTTGTATGCAGAATTGTTAATATTTTCTTAGCTGATCTATTCTAAGCCTGCTGAACTGGCATTGGTGACCACATATTTGTGTGCTGTATCGTTTTGCTTACAAAATTACATAGATTCAGAAGCAATGGAGCCTTGGGGTGTCCTGGCAAACGGCCACAGCAGCTGTTGCTACCACAAAGACCTGGCTTGCCTAATCACTGCCGTCTCTGTGCTACAGCTGCTTTGGAGAAGGAACTGAGGTGGATGTCTATTCTGACTCGTATGTTCATAGACTTTTTCTTTAAATTGCAATCCTCAAATACTTAGCGTTTCATACTCCAGAGAGATTTCTGCTTTTTTCCCCCTATAATGCTTGTGCTAATGCATTGTGACACGACATGTCTGTGTGCTAAATGGAGTGTTTGCTGGTGATGGGGAAGTCTGAATCTCTCAGGAGTAGTGGTAGAATAAGCTTTACCACTGACTACCCCTTAGTTACAGAAATTTAACCAAAAGCAGTGGCACTGTTTTATCTTTTAAGGCTAGAATTTGGGTGTCAATATTTAAGGTTGCTAAGTCAGTCTCCCAAAACCAGTGCCAGACTTACTTGCCTATGTATGTTACTGGTAAGTAAAAGTAACTGGCAAAGGGCATGATGCTTTCTAGATAAAGGATCTTTGAGCGAAAAAGAGCCTTTACGTCCCACTGCCTCAGACGGTTGTTCCCCTGCTTCTGAAATACCTTTGAAGCAATAGGAAAACATACAGTCTCATTAAAACATGAGGGAAGAGCAGTGTATGATGTTTATCTCAAGTTTAGCAAGACTTTTGACACCATCTCCAAAAAATCCTCATAGACATTTGTCTACGCCTTACAGGCTCAAGGAGTGAACAGTGAGGGGGACAGAAAAGTGGCTAAACTTCTGGGGTCAGAGAGTTGTAGGCAGCAGCACAAAGTTCAGCTGAAGGCCAGCCAGTGGTGGAGTACTCCAGGGGTGGATGCTGGGGTCTATGCTTTTAAACATCATTATGAATAAAGGGACAGAGTGCACCCTCAGTAATTTTTCAGGTGGCATGAAACTGGAAGGAGTGGTTGATGCAGCACGTTGTTTTGCTGCCACTCAGAAGAATCTCAAAAAACTGGAGAAATGGCTGACAGGAAACTCACAAATTTCAATGAAATAAAGTTCTGCACCTGAGGAGGAGTAAGCCCAGGTACCAGAATAGGCCAGGGGCTCACTGGCTGCAAAGCAGATTAGCAGGAAAGCCCTGAGAAACCTTATAGATACCAACTCGACCATAAGCCAGCAAAGGTCACCTGCATCCTGAATTGCAACAGGAAGAGCCACACAAGTAACTAAAGAGAGGTGATCCTTCCTCTCTACTCAGCACTGGTGAGAAACACTTGGAGTGCTGGGCCCAGTGCTGGGCTCATCAGTATGGACAAGTTATGGAATTACTAGAGAAAGGACTGGATTGTGTCTCAAGATTTATTCTCTAAATAACCTGAAATGGCTCCCTAAAATGCTCCTGGAGTCTGAAGGCAATTGGGAGGCACAAAGCAACCCTGATGCTTCTGTGAAGAGCTCTATGGGAAACAGTTATTCATGGAGCACATTAAACTTTTAAATACCTCTCTGAATTCCCTCCCGTGCTTCTGCATGTGCAAAGAAGTCTGCAAGAAGCCCGCTGATTGAATGACATGACCTATAAACTGTTACCAGTCTTTTGGGAATACATGCTATAGTTGCCTTTCGTCTTTCTTTGTAGGATGCAACTGCTTAGAACTGTACAGCAAGGGAACTTGCAGCTAGGCTCTGGCCAGACTACCCATATGGCATCCCCAGGAAGTACAGATGCTCTCTCCTTTCTTAGGAGCTGGGCTGTCATGCCTGGTCCTGGCTGGTCGATCCTCCTGCTTTGCTTTGCATGCCAAGGTCCCTGAGCTATATGGCAAGAGTCCAGCCCTTCCAGCTCCCCAGGCCGGTTCACAAAGTGGTCAGCTCCTTGACTGAGAATCCCTGGTGCCAGACACATTCTGGCTTGCTGTGCACAGTAAAGAATAAATAATGACATTTTACCAAGGGGACAGGTGGAAGAACATGGATTTTCGTTAGATTTTCAGCAATGGTACCTCTGTTTATCAACCATTCCACCTCTGTTTCATAGTGTTCCCCAGTACGCTTTTCATAATCTTTCAACTTTTTTATAGGGGGCAGCTTCTAGTTGTTTTCTAGGTGTTGCTCATCATTTTTGGCAGAGACCTGAGCCTTACACATAGGTTGTTATTTTATTCACATAAGACTGTTGGTACCTAAAGGACCTGTGGTTTTCCAGTGAAATATCATATTCTTCCTGTATCAGTTTATATATATGCATGCTAACATGCCTCTGAATTAGAAAATATCTTTTTTTGTTCCGTTCTCAAGAACAGTTCTAGAATAATTTTCATATACATTCCCTTTGCAGAACATAGTAATTTACAATCAACGGCATATTCCTGGTGCATCACATTGTTGCTTTTAAATATCTTGTCCCCCAAGACTTCATAAAAGGTCTAAATTGCAGTGATACTGTGGTTGTGGCATTTATTCACTCCCCTTGTACCTTCTGGAGGTATTCCACTGCATCTATGTCACTTTTTTCTCTCTGCACTGTTACTTTGAAACATTCCCTTTGTTTTGGTTTATTTATTTGCTTTACGGTTTCCCAAAAGACATTGAGTGAAGTTCTGGCCTTTTTTAAAAAAAAAAAAAACAATGCCCTTATACTGTGAGGTATTGTTATATTTTGTTATGTAATGATTGTATATAATTCTGTCATAACTGGAATATTTACAGAGTAAAAGCCCATTAGGACCCATGGGTACCAGAGCTAAATCCTAGAACTTCCAACTATTTTCCTAGCAACCTTCTCTACCACAGCTTTTGTTCTATTATTTATTTTCCTTTTAGTTTGTCGCTGCACTCTTACAGGGATTTTTAGCTATTGCTTTCAGGATCCAAATAGAATGTTCATGGGAAGATGTATACACACATACCACATGCACTTCTGAATTATGGGGGAAGTAATAGGAGTAGTATCAGAAAAAAAACAGGTTGCTTCACAGACAACTTCATTGGTATAAAGAATTGCAACAGCAACAGCATTTACAAAATGTGGCATGTTCTAATGACTTGGTAGCTATATTTTGAATATTTTGCAGATTTTTGAGAATGTAAAGCATGTCACTGCCACATGTCATTTAATCCCTAGAGACACAGATGCGTCCCATCTGCTTTTGTTCTTATGTGCAGCATTGTTACTTTTATCTGTGGCTGCAAATGCATTATTCCTTTCAATGCCCTTTGATTTAAAATGCATGCCATCACGCCTTCGGGGAAGAGTACTCACACAAGAAACAATGGAATCATATCAGCTACCTCCACCCTGTGTATGGCAGTGTCTCTGTGTGCGTGTTTGCGTGTTGTGTATATGAATACCTCTCTCATTTAAAACCTCTTTTTAATCTACTTTCCTTCTGGGTAATCTTTGACTCTAATCTTTGTTTCTCGCTATGCAGATTGTTTCTGCATCTTAAACACAAAACTCATTAGATACCCAGAGGAATGTGAGAAATGACATGATTTCCTAGGCAAAAAGGACCTAATATTCCTGAAACTGGTCATTTCTGTTCTTCATAGCAGATAAAGAGCTCCCTGCAGTGATGGGTATTAAAAAGGTGTGCTAGGAAAGGTTTCATCTCAAAGACTCCAGCTACATGACAATATGCTAAAAAGAGAATATAGGGTACTACATAATGAAAGGATGGAATTATATTTTTGGTCCTACTCCTTGGTGCAGGTGTTTTAAAGGCTGAGATACGTGTATAAGGTGAAGAGACACACATTAAGGTATTATCAGTGGGATACTCCTCCAGTGTATTATAGTTATCTAAACTGTGTCATTACTCCAGGTCAGAAACATAACTGGCTACGGCCAGAAAAGGAAAGAATGTGTTTTTAGTGTAATGGTAGTTTACATTAGCTCTGTGCAATATAACTGGAATTGCTACAGCACTAGATGCAGAGGGAGCACAGGAGGAGGAAGTTGGAGCAGTGATGAAAACAGAGACTCGCCTTGCTAAGCATGTTGCAGAGTTCTGTGGCTGTCTGAAGGTGACTCTTGCCAGCCATCCCAGGATTTGTGGAGAGGAGCAGTAGTGGAAGCCACAGGAAAGGGACGCATGACATATGAAAGATCCATATGACAAAAGTGAGATACCAGCTATATAGTCATCAGTGTACTGGAATGGGCTTCTGGATTTCCTGCTCCCGCTGTCTCGCAAAGCAGTTTGTCACATCCCTTCACCTTTACATGTCTGAGCACCTAAACCAAGGGAAAGCCCTTCTTGGGAAAGCACTACGAACTCCACCAACCCTCTGCCATCAATGAGGCAGCTGCGGCAATATGCAAAGCATACACAGGTGGTTCTGAAAGGGTTAAATTAATCTGCACCTCACCATCAAAAACCCACTCTACACATGTATAGAGCTCAGACCTGGAAAAGACATAGGTGAACTGACAGGTGCAATAATGATTTCTGTGGAAACAGACAGGCAAGTCTCATTAAGGCTGGGAAGAAAACAGGTAGGAGGAGTTCTTTTTGCCTAAACCCAGTGCAGACAGTAGCAGTGATAGAGCCTGCAATGATGTTGTGGTTTAACCTCAGACTGCTACTGAGTACCATGCAGCTGCTTGCTCAAAACCTCCCTTTCCCTGGTGGGATGGAGAAGAGAATTAGAAAAAAATTCTAATAATAACAATAATGAAAAATGTTAATAATAATGATGAAAAGGGAGACAACAAAAAGAGTGAGAAATAAAACACAAGAAAGAGAAATGACTCACAATGCAATTGCTCACCACCCACTGATCAGTTCCCAGCCTGTCCCCAAGCAGCAATCGGCTCCTTCTGGTCAGTTCCCACCAGTTTATATACTGAGATACATTAATTTCACAGGAAGACGGAGAGAAGTCATTTTGTCTCAAGATATGAAGCAAGCAAAGATTCCAAGAGCTTTTCCTTAGTCAAAGCTGTGCCTTTACTGGGTGAAAAAAGCTTGTTCTTTTGTTTATAGTTCAAAGGTGAGGGGCGAATCTTTCCTCTAAGCCATTGTCTCTCTGTGTTGTAATGTTAATAGTGGTAATATTGTTTAACTTTCCTGGGAAATGCAGAGGACAGGTTGGAGTGGGCATGATACAGACAGTAATATTGTGAAAATGAACCTCCCGGTGTGCTCAAAGATGTTGCAGGGATTCTTTCCTTTTTAACTTCTGCAGTGCTCATCAGCTGGTTATGATCCCAGAGAAGCTAGTTTCCTGAGCAATGAACTTTTGCCTTGTCAGTCTGCCACCTGTATTTGCACAGCAAAGTAGCGAAGGCACCGAGAACGCAACACACAAGGCTAATGTCTCTTCCTGCCTTTTTCCCTCATCACTCAAGCCTCAGCTGTTGCCCATGAACAAAGTGTGAGCTTCACTGGCTGCAAGGCAAAGGCAAGGCACAAATGCTCAAAGTGAAGGTGGATCTCAGAACGCAAAGGGAGTTCCAAGTTTGTCTTTACAATAGCAGAAACTCAAAAGCTGGATGACATGAAACATGGTGTTAGAGTCCTGTGGAAGGGGGTGAGAGTTAGCTTGAGGAAAATTTTGACTGCACCATGAATGGCTGCTAAATTGTTCAGTGCTTAGTACATGAACTCAGAAATAACAAGACACATATTCCTAAATCTGAAGTAGTTTCTTGGTCAGGAAGTAACACTCGCATAAGACACTTATAGACAGTGGATGGCTTAGCCCTGTTTTAAGCAGCATCAATAAGCTTTCACTAGGTCAGGCTAAACTTGCTTTCTGTTTGTGTGAAAGACCAACCGGCTGGTGATAATCTGGAGGTTTTGGCAGCAAAATTGGCTGCTCTCAAGGGATTTTTCTCAAAGAAAGGAAGCCTGAAGCTTTGGTGGTGGAGGTCTTCAAAGACAAAGGGAACTGTAAATAGGGGCATGAAAATTCTTAGCAAGAAGTCTGAATTTATTTCACATTTAAGAGAAAAGCTGCTTCTAATACTGTCTTGATGACTAAATGACTGGCTCTGAGCAAATCAGACTTGTGAGCAATCAAACAAGGTTTGTGGAGATCTGACACCGGACACTTGAAATTTTAAGTGCTATGCTTTGTCTGATTCAGACCAGATTTGCTTCTGTGCATATAAACTGGCTTAGCATGGTCTGTATCATAAAGTTTACATCTGTTTTGTTGCTGGTTTTTGTTTTTTCCCCAGACTCTAAAGTTAATAAGATCTCAATGACAATTGAGTGTCAGTTAGCCATGATCTGATTTTAGAATGCTAGATGCTATTGTCTTTTCCTCAGGTGCAGGGCTCAGGTCCTGGTTTTGTTGGGATCAGTGGGAATATGAAATATTTGTCTTTCCCTGCTGCACTCTGCCAGGCAAACCTGCATTGGCTGAGTCACTCATCCTGACTAAGAGCAGAAATTAACCACAGTGAAAATGAGGTACATCCGAACAATGATGATCTGGGGAGCATAATTTTGTCTTTCTTTACTTTGTTGATTTAAGGCTTTGGTAACTTCAGTCTAATGCTCCTGCATTATGTTGGTGCAGACTAAACAAAATTAAAACAAAACTGGTGCCCCATGAGTCCAGGTGGAGCAAAACTGTCATCTTGTAATACAGTAGCAGTGCTTGCAGATGCAGGAGGCTTGTTTCTGAGTGAGACCACAACTAGCCTGAAAATCAGAAAGTGACCCTGTGTAGCCTGGGTTGCCCTCTTGTATTCCCCAGCACAGACTTCTTGAGCCTGCTAGAGCATTTTGACCCAAAGGTGAAATGATTTGCCCATTTAGCAGAGACTTCCTCTGAAGAAGGATGTGTTCTCTCCTTACCCACAGACCTGTTGCCGTTAGATCTATCCCTTCTCTGCCCTCCCACCCTCTCTTTGGCATCATCAGACAACACATAAGTAGATCTGATGATGTCAAGAGTGCTGAACTGCTGAGATACTGATACAATAAATTTGAATTGTAGAATAAATGAAAGCTGGTGACCCTAATATCTTTGCAAACTACATTAGAAGGCTTAGACCTTGAACAAAACACTACTGCAGAGAGTATGCTGCAAGATAGCTGTTTGGTTGTATTAGAAAGCTATTTGGTTATATTAGAAAGGCAAATCTTTTGCTTAGAGCTCTTGGAGCTGCCCAGTTGCCCTTTATGAATTGTGTTTGAAGCCTGAAAAAGAATGGGTCCAATTTAAAGTTGCTGCCCATTTGCCACTTGAAACAGTGACAACTGCAAACCATCTAACAAATTTTTATTTAATTTTTTATCTCCTCATCCCATTGTTACAGCTGCTCAGTCTGGATTTCAGTAGCTGATTGCCTTTCTAAAATGACACAATATTAAAGGGAAAGCACTCCGTCATTTGTCATGACCTGCTCTGCCACTTTTGTAGACCCTTCAAAAAAAGCACAAGATGGCTAAGAACTATGAAATGGATTTTCTGCATCATTATATGACCTCCTACTTTTGTTATTTCCTCAAACCTACTGACTCAGAGGTGATGAGGACACTAAGCAGCATCCTTCTCTACAGCCAGCCCATGCTGAACATCAGTGAAACCCACTGTATGACACACAGCTAGACCTGTGTCATAAGGCCTCCCCAGGGCAGCACAAGACATACACTGACCCTGAGTGAGTTGAGTGGAGGCCACTGAGACAACAGGCTGCTGGAGCACAGCATGGGCAATGACAGACAGAGAAATACGCCTTTGATCAGCTTGGAGATGAGAAAGCAAGGGGGAGTTCTTTTGGCTGCCTTCAGCTTCCACGGGAAAGGGTGCCAGAATGAAGAAGCCAGGCTCTTCTGGGAGGTGCACAGGGACAGCACCAATACAATAAAGTTGCATGATGGGGCATTGGCACAGTAATATGGGAGCCTTTTTTTTTCTCGAGAGTACTCACTGTAGCAGACACCAGTTCCTAGATCGACTGCCCATATAGTAACCTAATAGAGCTACTCCTGCTCTGAGAAGAAGGGTCAGACTGGGCTACCTCTGGAGGTCCCATCCAGACAAATTATTCTGCCAGTCCATGAATCTGTATAGATCAGAACCTCCCTCACCTCAGCTGACACAATTTACAACTCAATTTTCAATCTTGGCGTGGTGGAGAACTAAGTGCCCAGAGAGGCTTTTCCACATAATCATAGCTGAGCTTCAGGAAACACAGTGTACAGACTTGTCAGCCCAATCTGCAAACTGACTTTAGGCTGAGTTCTCAGTGTGAAACGAGACCTCCTCAAGCCTGCCTCTTTCTTCTAAGTCATTTTTCTGCCCAAATCTATGTTGCAGTAAGGACAGAAATGAGGAATGTGCCTTCCTCTGCAACATTCTGCAATGTGATGAATGCCGAAAATACCCATTTCTGAATGGTTATAAGGTTTTGCAGACAACTGTTTCAGCACTCAAGAGCAAAGCCAATTCCTAGCAAGGCAGGATAGAGGCACCTTGCTGTTGACATGTATAAGTACTCATGCTGACTAGAGGTTCTCTTTCCATTGCAATTTACCGACGCAATGGCAAGCCCCCGGTGCGAAGACTCTTACTCCAAACACATCGTCTGGTTCTGGTCTCAGCCTTCTTATCAGCTGCTTTGCTAAATGTAGAAAGTACTCAATAAGCAAAACTCTTTCTTCAGGCTGTATTTTCTCCGAAGCATGTTCTAAAACTGCAATAAACTCCTGTCTACCTTTTTCATTCCCGGGGATGATACTGACTGCCAGTGCTAGCTCTACCTGTCCCAGTCAGATCTTAATTAGATTAATGCAGGATCTGTAGGCAATAGGCATCCTCAAACAACCATGTCAGGAGGGATGCAAAGGGTTTTGATCTATTTTAATCATACCCTAGAGCTGGAGAGACTTTAAATCTCCCTCCTTGCTTGTCACACACAAATGAAATTGTATATGCTACCACCAACACTGACTCATGTTCTCCTCCACATCTTAGGAGAATAAACCAGAGAGAGCAAAAAGTGTCTTTAGGGCACAAATCCTGTGCCTGGAATGGAAACTTTGAGACCATCAGAAAGCCCCCTGAGCTAGAGCAAGCCTAAAGACTCCCAAGGTTCTACCTGGTGTCATCCCAAAGACCAGATGGGTGTTACTTTCTCATGCACTATATCTGCCTCCGGATCTCTCCTCACATGCAGAGTGCTACACCAATAAGTGCATATCATAGCAGCTACTGGTGATGTGGGGGCTCAAGTGCTTTTTCTGGACCTTTCCACTTTTTCCACCAAGATCTGAGAGAAGTTAACACCCCAAGATTTCGCCCAGATCACTATCAGCAAATGTGCATAGAAATACCTCCAACTTTCCTGGAGCCTGGCAACTTCTCAGAAGCTTGGGCCAGCTCCACAGTTGCAGCTGTTCCTACAACAATATAGATCAGCCTCAGAGCTGTGCCAGGGAACGCACTCAGAAGATTAGCGACTGAACATGAAGTCTGGTTCATTGAACAGAAAAGTCAACCTCAACAGGCAAGCATGTGCAGCGAGTTACTGTAGCAGACAGTAATTCACAGGAAATACAGGTTTGCCCAGGTCTCTGCCTGCCTGCCTTACATGTATTGACACATATCAATGGCACTAGCGCTCTTGATCACAGAACAGTGTCACCTATAAACACGCTTGTGCCGTGACAAGGGTATTCCATCCTGTCTGCCTCCACGCATATGTGAGGCCTCAGCATGGTCTCAGCATTCAGAGTGAGCAGACCCTGGTGCATGTGCTATTGAACATTATAGGAATGGCAGGGACCTGATGCTCATTTCCCATCTCTGCAAGTTGCACATACGACATTTTTTTGGCCAATATGGAAGAAAAGACCTACTAGTACATGCAAAGGTCTTTCTCATATCTTTTCTTTAAACTTCCATCAGCTGCACTGTTATCTTTTACACTGCATCACTCAGTGCATCAACATCGAGAACATGGAGAGCTGAGGTGAATACAAGCTTCAGACCTCTAATTAAGAGAATGAAAGATTCTAAATTATTTCACTTTAACACCTGGTTCTAGTCCAATGACACTTATGAGATGTAAAAGTGCAGCTCCTTCACCAGCCACCTAAATTATCAACGACATTACATTGTACTCTATTAAGGTACAGGAATCCTCACACCTGTTCAGCAGTATCTCTTTGGAGTTGACCAGTTCGTGTAATACACATCACTGCAGTTCCATCAGTCCTACACAGCTGAGGTGTGAAGTTTAGACTCCATATACAGGTATTTAAGTAACACCCTGATTTCTTCCTGCTGCACAGATCTCATCAGTCTAACTAGCACACATCAGAGAAATTGTAGCTTGGCAGCAGAATCTGGCCTTTTGAGGCTTTCTTGCCAATGCTTCTGTTGTTGCAGAAATGGCACCTGCTTGCATGGAAGTGAACCAAGAAATTTGTGAGGATTTGCTCTTAGAGATCACCAGTTGTGTTCTGATGTGATCACTAGAGCTCATCTAAATCAGCAAAGCTGTGAGAAAGCATGAAATGAGTGTAGCATAGCAATTCAACTCTGCATTGTGAGTGAGCCAAAGAAAAGCTGCTTTGCACCAGCTGGGTACACCGAGTCAGGCTGAGTTACTTCATCATTTACATCTTTAAGCTGGTTAGCTCACTTGCAGTGCACCCTGGATGTGTGTATTTGTCCCATACAGCTGAGCACTTACATTCCCACCAGACTATAGAGGAAGGACTATGTCCTCAGTTTGCCTTTGCCTTTGTCGGGCTTTCCAAAGCCAAATGGCCAGAGTACGACCCTGATGCCAAGCTGCAAAGAGCAAAGAAATTAAGAGGTCTGACTATGCTCCATGTGGCATGTGGGCACTGCAGTGGTCTCACTTAAATTAAAAAAAAAAAAAAAAAAAGAAAGTATATAAAACCATGGTAATTAGAATTCATAGGTTGTCTGGAGTAGCAAAGTAGATGTTTAACTTCGCTGGATGTTCAAACCCAGCAGGTGCCTGTGCTTGGAGCTGAAGATAGCACTCCTCAGAGAGGCAAGGTGCCCTTGTGGTCACTGTGACATGTTCTCGGAGAACTTCCTTCCAGGGTTGTCTGCACCCTGGCTCTGAGAGTGCACCATGCTCAGAGAAGGGAGCAGGAGTGGGTGTGATCCCTCCCTTCCAGTCTTCCTCAGGGTTTTTAAGTCCCTCCATCCAAGGTTATTATGTAGCTGCTGAGACACACAGGGTCCTTCTATCCTCTGTGCGCTCCTTCGAGGATTCCCCCTGGCCTGAAAGGGATGTCTGAGAGATATCATCTGGGATCTAGGAAGGCTGAGAACCAGTTTCCTGATTTTCCATATGGCCCATGTCCAAAGAAAGCACTACTAGCTCTTCAGGAAGGAGGGCTGCAATGACCTAACATGAATGACACGACTACCTGTGCTCCTAGCAGTGTTGCAAGTTGAAGTCAGGTTGAAGCAGAAAGTTGCAGAAAGAACCGGGAAAAAATGATCAAGTTCTTCATGCGTTGGTTGATTTTTACCTACTTCTTGTCACAGCTTTCCTGTTGAAAAGCCCTACATGAGTTTTCAGTAGCTGATGAATTATGATGAACTCTCTCGAAACAACTCAGTACTATGTGAGAGTGATGTTAATTATGATGTATTTGCTGTGACTTCCATGTCAGTGCACTAGGAAATCCTTGGAGGAGTTCATTTGGAGTTAGTGTTAAAACACTCTGCTACTGATAACATGCTAAGACCATGTTGACTTTTTTCTCTTTTGTCCCAACCACTCAATTGCCAGGTCTTTCCTTTTCTTTTTTTCTTTTCATTCCTTTTTTTTTTTTTTTGAAGTTAGGAAAAAAAAAAAATCCACAAAGCAGAGGTCAGCTACAGACCACCTTAATCAGAAATTCATTTTATCCTCCTTTAGCAGTTGTCTGTAAAATTGCATACTTGTAAACTGTTGGCAAAAGCATCTAACAAAAAATCCTCTGTATTATTTATAAAAGCAGCTTGCCTTCATGTGCCGCTCAGAGAAACTAAGCATTCCCCCTGATGAATTAGTGATTACTCAATATTCAAAAGGCAATATTTACATGATACATAACTTTTCAATTATAACTAGCTGCCATCACCTGCCTGTTAGTTCAGCTTCTCAAGTAGCACAGAAGTGTCTTAAGGATAGCAAGGTTCTTAATTCAGCAAGGTGGAGTAAAATTTTTCTGCAAGACCATTGCTACATTAGGCAGCTGAAATGTGGATCTGTAATAATGAAATGCACAGATGTTTCGAAGATCGAACTAATGAGGAATTATCTATGTGGCATGAAGAGTTCAGTGCGACATCACACATATGTAAGTTTCTTGTGCCCCCGCACTTCTGAAATAGGTGGACCACTTTCTCTGCCTTAAAAAGACAATCCTGCTTTATGCATAAATTGTGAGAAAGATGACATGGTTCTTCACACCTGGAATACTCAGTCTTAAGGCTTATAGTTGCTGCAGACTTGGATTGTTTCAGCTGTAAGGGAGCAATAAAAGCACATTTTGTGTAGAATACTGAACATCTTTCAGGACTGTGGTTATTTCAACTTCCTCACATAAAAACACTTTATTGCTAGCCTTGCAATCCTCCATGTTTTGGAATAGTTACACAATTCCTGCTTTTGTTTTTACCATGATGAAACTTTAAAAGACAGCTTGGTCAGAAGTGACATCTTAGACTACAGAAGCCAGTTATTTTTTTCAGTTGTTTCCAACTTATATCCATCACTGCATGGAAGGATTTTATTAAGCATACTAAAAGTGTGTTTAATAAAAACAA
>VZRE01014231.1:1648-28042 GCA_013396775.1 Cephalopterus ornatus | reverse complement strand
CCCAGTGTCACAAACAAGGTGCACAGGGACCAGGAGAGGGGAAAATCCCAGTGTCACAAACAATCNCAATCAGAGACCAGGAGAGGAGAAAATCCCAGTATCACAAGTTCCACAGGGACCAGAGGAGGGGGAAATCCCAGTGTCACAAGTTCCACAGGGACCAGGAGAGGGGGAAATCCCAATGTCACTAGTTCTACAGGGACCAGAAGAGGGGGAAATCCCAGTGTCACAAACAAGGTGGACAGGGATCAGGAGAGGGGAAATCCCAATGTCACAAATTCTAGAGGGACCAGGAGAGGGGGAAATCCCAATGTCACAAGTTCCACAGGGACCAGGAGAGGGGGAAATCCCAGTGTCACAATCAAGGAGGGACTTCCATGACCAGTGTGGGGTTGGAGGTTGGAGCTCGGAGTGGATCTGCAGGGCAGGGACATGTCACACCTCCCAGCGAGATGCTGGGCAGGACCCACATATCCACACAGAGGTGCTCCATGCCCTTTGGATGCCTTAAAACACTCAGGGACTGTGTCATTAGGAGCTCCCACCTCTTCCCAACAAGGGCTGGAAGCTTTCAGACCAAACCAGCATCCAAAACCCTTCAAAAGGAGCTGTTTTTTTCCCTGTTGGATCTGTCCAACCACCCAGATCCAGCCGTTTATTGACACTCAGTTTAAACCTCCCTCCTCCTGCAACAACAAAGCCTCTGAAAATTCAATCTTATCTCCCCAAACCACTCCAGCTCCTCACTCCTTGCATCCCATCTCTCCCTCTCGGCTTTAACACCACCATTCCCTCTAAAAGGAGGGTGGAGCCTGGATTAAAAGGAGCACTTCAGCTCTCAGCAATATTCCCTTGCTCTGCCCTTTGAGTTCGGATCATTTTTGTTGCTGTTGTTTTGGCTCCTGCATTTTTTAATTTTATTATTTTATTTTTTATTTTATTTTATTCTATTTTATTTTATTCAGCACAGGGCCCGAATGGCTGAATAAAATCCAACTTCCCAGCTGAGCCTCAGCTGCTCTGCCCTGAAAACCTCAGGGAAAAACGGGGGCAATTTCCATTTTGACCAATTATTATGCAGGGGAATCTTTTATTCACGGAGGAGGGGAAGGTGGAAAGCAGGAAGAAAAGCCTTTGGAGGCATCGATTATGTCCTTAAGGAACGCTGACCACTTAAAATTGTTGAGCCAGAACTTCTGTGGATATGAACCAGCAAAGATCCTTCATAAATATGGGGATGAAGAGCCAGGAATGTAGCTGGGAATCTGAGAGTTTGGGTGTGGATACACCTTTGTTTATTTATGTATCCCCGAAATCCTCTTTAATTTGGGTTTTGGACTTCTTTGGGTGTTTTTCTTCCTTTTCTCCCGGATGATGGAAATCATCCTGTTTGCTTGGGATCACATTTCTACTGTTTACATTAATCCCAAGACAGCAACCTGGGATTAATTAATAAATCCTCCCACTCTGGCCAAGATCCTCTGCTCTTTGCAGAACACAAACTCCAGACTCGCAAAGCTGAGCTTTATTTGCCTTGTTTGTGCCAAGTTAGGCTTCCCAGATCACCTCCTCCTCATGTTTTCCCTCTCCCTCCTCCTTATTCCGTTATCTCACAGCTGGATCTCATCCTGGGGACCTGTTTGAGTTCCCTGGTTTCATCCCCAAACGGGATGTTTCCCTGCACATTCAAAAATTAAAAGAAAACTCGGCAAACACGAGGCATCTTTGGAGAGCTGGGGGCTGGGGAAGCTGCTGCAATTTCCCCCGTTCGAGTCAGAAAACGCAGATGATGTTTGCATCCAAAAGAATAGTTTTTTATTTGGGGTTTTATTTGTGTTTTTTGGGAGTAGGAGTTGGTGCTTTTGATCTCCTGAAAGATCCAGAATAATTCTGAACACTGCAGAAGAAACTGGGAATGACTTTTCACGGGCACCGTGACAAGTCCCTCCCACTTTCTTCCGAAGTGTTCCTCAAAATGATTCTGGATCTTGCAGGAGATCAAAGGCACCGGATCCCCAAAAAACCAGTTTTTCGTGGGATCCAACCAGGATCCGACTTCCAGGGATGGCACCGGCGACTGCCGATGATCCTGTCCCGTTTCTCCCCAAATTCCCACCTCGAGGGGTTCCAAAGGCTGTCCACCTGATGTCTCCATCTTGCACCGCGCCAGAAGATCCAGCAAACCTTAGAATTTTTAGGAAACCATCCTTCCTGGAGCAACAAGGAGGATCTGCATCAATTAAAGACACGGGAGGGGGATCCCATCCACTTTAAATTGATTTTTTCCCTACTGGAATTCCCGTCGAGGAGGTCCCACTCTGGGTCCCTGTGGGTCCTGTGGTCACTCCTCTGTCTGTCCGGTGTCACCTGGAATTCAAAGGGATGGTTTTCCACCTGGAAAACCTTCTCCCTGGGCGGGGGATAAATAAAGAGGGGAAAAAAAATATCACCTGATCCCAGATCTTTCCCTATGGAAATGTTATCCAGGAGGATAAAAGTTCTCCTGACTTTTAAAGTAATATAAATATTAAGTAATAGAAATATATTTAATTAAATATATGTTTAAGTAACGCTATTACTTTCAGTAATATAAAAATTACTTACAAATAAATAAATATTTAGAATTAATATACAGGTGTGAGTTTTTTAAAATTAAATATATATTTAATAAATATTTGTTTACATAATAATATTGCTTTCAGTAATATAAATATTACTTAAATATAAATAAATATTTAGAATTAATATACAGGTGTGTATTTTATAATTAAATATATATTTATTTAAATGCATATTTAAGCAATACTATTACTTTCAGTAATATAAAAATTACTTTAAAACAAATAAATATTTAAAATAAATATACAGGTGTGTATTTTTTAATTAAATATATATTTAGTTAAATATTTATTTAAGTAATAATAGTACTTTTAGTAATATAAATATTAATTGAAAATAAGTAAATATTTAAAATTAATATACAGGTGTGTATTTTTAATTAAAAGCATATTTCCTTAAATATATTTAAGTAATAATATTACTCAAAATAATATAAAATTACTTACAGATAGATATTTCAAATAAATATACAGATGTGTATTTTTAAATTAAATATATATTTAATTAAATATCCATTTAAGTAATAATATTACTTGAAGTAACATAAAAATTACTTAAAAATAAAGAAATATTTAAAATAAATATACAGGTGTGTGTTTGACACAACAAAATCTGGGTGGTGCAGGGTGTAAAAACCTCCTTAAAATATTTTAAATATGGAAAATATTGTGGAAAGCCTGGGGGGAAAAAAAAGGAAATAATGTTTTGTGACATCCTGTGGAAACAACAGGAAAAGGGGGGGAAAAAGAGATGGATGATTTAACTTTGGTTACTGGATTTTGGGTTGGATTTGGGAAAAAAAATAAAGTTAGAAGGGAAAATATCACGGGATATTTGGAGTGGCCACGTCTCAACAGCCCTGGATCCATGAGGAAAATTTTCAGGATCACCCTCTGGGGCCCTGAGGTCAGGAAGGGACAAGGGGGGAAAATGAGAGTGGAAAAAAGAGGGAATATGTAAAATACGAAATGGGATTTTAGCTGCTTGATTTTGGATTTTAGGAGGTGCTGTTCCCATGGGAGCAAACGGACAAGGAAACAACCTGGGAAGCGAGATCCCAAACTCAGAGAGATCCAGGGAAAACTGCCAGGGTGGTGTCATGGAGACATCAGATCCACAGCCCTAAAGGGGGAAACATGAGAGCCCTTTGGCCATCCCAAGGTTAGAAATCCCAGGGAATGCTGATTCCCACCAAGGCTGGAAGTCACAGGGAATGCTGATTCCTTCCAAGGGTAGAGATCCCAAGGAATGCTGATTCCCCCCCTAAAGTTAGAGATCTCGGGGAATGCTGATTCCCCCACCAACGTTATAAATCCCAGAGAATGCCGATTCCCACCAAGGCTGGAAGTCACAGGGAATGCAGATTCTCACCAAGGTTAGAAATCCCAGGGAACACTGATTCCCACCAAAGTTAGAGATCCCAGGCAATGCTGATTCTCCAGCCCCCCAAAGTTAGAAATCCCAGGGAATGCTGATTCCCACCAAGGCTGGAAGTCACAGGGAATGCAGATTCTCACCAAGGTTAGAAATCCCAGGGAACACTGATTCCCACCAAAGTTAGAGATCCCAGGCAATGCTGATTCTCCAGCCCCCCAAAGTTATAAATCCCAGGGAATGCTGATTCCCACCAAGGCTGGAAGTCACAGGGAATGCAGATTCTCACCAAGGTTAGAAATCCCAGGGAACACTGATTCCCACCAAAGTTAGAGATCCCAGAGAATGCTGATTCCGCCCCTAAAGTTAGAGATCTCATGGAATGCTGATTCTCCCCATGGTTAGAACTCCCAGGGAATGCTGATTCCCATCGAGGTTAGAAATCCCAGGGAATGCCGATTCCCACCCAGAGGGAACGCTGATTCCCCTCCCAAGGTCGAAAATCCCAAGGAATGCTGATTCCCACCAAGGCTGAAGTCACAAGGAATGCTGATTCTCACCAAGGTTAGAGATCCCAGGGGATCCTGATTCCCCCCAGGGTTAAAAATGCCAGGGAATGTTGATTCCCCCCAGGGTTAAAAATGCCAGGGAATGCTGCTTCCCAGTCCCCAGCGCAGAGGGAGCAGCACTAAAAGGTTATCCCTATTTCTGGAGCGCAGGGATGCTCCTTTTCCTTTCAGACTTCATTAATTTCCAGGCTCAGGATGGCTGAGAAAATCTGCATTAAACTCTCCCTGACAGGCCCCCCGGGGATAACCTTGGAAGCAGCGCTTCCTTGCTCTTAAAGGAGTGTGAGGAGTTCACTCCAGCTTTAAACTGAGGAGGAGACACTTTCCCAGACACTTAGAAATGTGTGGAATACGAGGGATCTCCCCCCAGACCCCTCTGGTGTCACCCATTTTTGCCCATTAACCACCAGCTTAAAGTGGGGTTTTCAGATTTAGTCGCCGAGCTTAAAATCCTTGTTTTCGACTCCTTTGTTCCCCTGCCCAACCCAAACTTCCCACAAGGAAGAATTCCAGCCCTGGAATGGCTCTGACCGTTATTCCAGCTCGGTTTGCACACGCAGCACTCGGGTTTTCCGAGGACTGGGCTCTGCAAAAACCAGACTTCAAACCTTTGCTTCCAGAGCACATCAAAACCTCCTGCAGCAGCAGCAGCAGCAGCAGCTCCCAAGGAACTGGGAGCATTTCTCCAACAAAAAAAGCCTTTTGGGGTCACAGGAAGAATATTGCAGACTATTCCAAACTTAAGGAATAATCTCTTTGCACATTAAGGTGGAAATCCAGGCAAAGGAAAGCCACAAAGCCAGAGGCCTCCAGACTTTTGGAGCCTGGTTTAAGGGATATGGCTTCTAAAAGCACACCTGAGTGTTTTTATCGGCTCTGGGGGCTTTGGTGGGAAGGGAAATGCGTGTTTTTAAGGAAAACTCACGGCTTTGCCCAATTTTATGCTGAGCATTGATATGCAGATCATCTTGGGGTGGGGGGAGGAGGAGCTCAGAGGCTGCTCCTTGTGGAAATCAGGGAATTTTTGTGGTTGTGAAAAGGCAAAGACGGTGATTAAAGAGCTCAGGGCATGTTGAAGGGTGAAAAATTCCAAACCAAACTCCAGTGGCACCGGAGAGGAGACCTAAAAACCCTCCTGTGCTTCTCCCCCAGCACTGGCAGCACCTCCACAACCGGGCACACCAACAAGAGGTTTTCCAAGCCCTTTCTCCTCCAGTTCAACCCCAAGATTAGGGCTGGAGGGACAAGCCAGCAGGCGTTCTGTGATTCCATGATATCCCTGGCTAACCTCCTGGTGAGCAGGGAGCAGAACCTGGGCTTTGCCACCTTCCCCGCCCTCAGCCTCGTGGCAGCCACCAGGAGCTGGTCACGGCTCCTCTCTCCAAGCCCGGCTGAGGACGTTGCTTTTCCCAGGGAATTGCTTTCTCCAGAGCCTGGAACAACCCAAAGGGATGTTACAGATCCACGGAATGGTTTGGGTTGGAAGGGACCTTGAAGATCATCCGGTTCCACCCCCTGCCATGGGCAGGGACACCTTCCACTAGCCCAGGCTGCTCCAACCTGGCCTTGGACACTTCCAGGGATCCGGAGTCAGCCACAGCTTCTCTGGGCAACCTGGGCCAGGGCCTCCCCACCCTCATTGTAACAAATTTCTTCCTTAAATTTAGCCTGAATCAACCCTTTTTAAATTAAATTAAATTAAATTTAATTTAATTAAATTTAATTTAATTGATTAATTTAAACCCATGCCCCCTTGTCCCATCCCCACAGGCCCCACTTTTTAATCCCCCTCTTTTTTACGAGTCCCCCTTAAGAACTAAAAGTTGTGTTAACTGTTGCACTGGTTCAAGTCAAAATCTGGAGATTCCTCTTTTTTCTTCCCTGACTTCTCCTTGATTTCCGCACACAGCTGGTTTTGCAGCTCCCAGCCTTGCTTTTCCAAAGGCTGTTATCCCATTCCCTGTATTTCTTCTGGAAACGCGTGCTCGGAACCCTCCAGGGCTCAAACCCTCAAACCACCTTGGTGTGACAGAGCCTTTGGTTTGGAAAGTGTCACCAGGAACGGCCCCGAATCCCTCAGGGATCGGGGAGGGAATCACAACCTCCAGGAGGCAGGTTCTGGTTCTGGGAAGGCTGATAAAAAACCAAAGTCACCTGAGCTATAAAATATCAAACCAGCAGCAAACACAAAGCTTGGTCTGAGCTTTCTCCACTCTCAGGGCTCTGTGAGGAACAAACCAGCGACTGTGGTTTAACGAGAGCCTCAGAATTCCCGCATTTCTCCTGCCAGTTCGGTCTGTAATTATTGGACTACCCATCTTTCGTGGAAATAAAGATTTGGGAGCCTGAAACGCCATTTTTGCGCAGCTGAAGGGCAAGGCTCAGGAATTTTAGACCCACTGCTGCTAAAATATCCTTAAATCTGCCTCTCCCTGCACATCAGCCACTCCAGTCTTCCCCATCCACATCCAATGATCTTGATCCCCTCTTGAGTCATTCCATGACAAATACTTAACACATTTTTTTATTTCATGACCAGGGCTGACTGGTCATGACTTTTCCTTCCTCAAAATTGTCTTTTCAACTGTGTTTTTTTTCCCAGAATATTCAAAAATCTCTCAGCTGAGATCACCAAGCTCAAAGGAGATGCAGAAACCACGTCCCCACGCTTCACTTATCTAGGAATTATATTGAATTATCCTGTGTTTTGAGGGCTTTGAAGGAACTTTTCTGTGGCTGAGAGGAGAAAGATCTTTTTATAAGACGGTGGGAGATGCAAAGTCAGCCTGGACAGATCCTGAAAGGGATCAAGATGGATTTGGGAAGGGAAAATCCACGGAGACACTGGGACAGCCCAAAAGTGGTACAACAAACCAGGCTCGTGGTGGCCTCTGACCATGGACATCCCCAGTCTGATAATATTTGGGGGGGAAAAGATGGGTCAAATTCCTAGGAAATGGAATGCCCTGTACTCAGAGAGGTTCAAAGAAACAGCCCAAGGCACTTCTGAAAATAAACAGCCAACCCACGGCCTTTATGTAAGAAAACGATTTTGCTGTTGTTGGTCGATTTATTTTGGTTTCGGTTTGATCAGCGTTAACAATGACCCTGCAGAGCTGGTCTTGCTTCCCTCCTGCTCAATCAAGAGGAAGAAAACCGGGGAATTGAGGAATTTCTCCTTCCCACACACAGAGGGGGTGAGGCATTGCCCCGCTTTCCAACTCAAATACTTTAAAACCCAGGG
Source organism: Cephalopterus ornatus (assembly GCA_013396775.1). Classification (NCBI taxonomy): domain Eukaryota; kingdom Metazoa; phylum Chordata; class Aves; order Passeriformes; family Cotingidae; genus Cephalopterus; species Cephalopterus ornatus. Next base: position 20,236 of record VZRE01014231.1, on the reverse strand, counting down.
TGGGACCTCATTTTTGACCTGTAGCACCACGACCCGGTGCTGAGTTTCTCCGGGGTGGGAGCTGCAGTGACCCTGGCAGGGATTTTCCTTGTTATTTAGGAAGAAAAACACCTTTCGGATATTTTTTTTTTTAATCCTCTCCTGAACTTGTTTGTCATCAGGAGACTGAGTTGGAGGAATTCAGATCCTGCAAAGAGCCCAGGCCGGGAATGACAGGAATTGTGAGGCTCTGAGTGATGTGCTGGGTGGTTAATGAAGCCATGCAGGAAGCCTGACATCTTCGCATTCCCGTTGGAAGAAAATAATAATAATAATTTGAAGCTGCTGAAAAGCTCTGGCAGAGCTGGAAAACGCCTCTCATTTACCCACAGACACAAAGGAGCCTCTGCTCCTGCTGGGCTGCCTCTGGTTTTAGGGAGATCAGCCCGGGTTTGGTTGATCCCTACTGAGGATGAACACTAAAATCCCCCTAAATCCATGGCTCTGCCACCTGCATCCTCATTTCCAGGCTCAGGGTTATCCAGGGCTGTTCCAAGCCATGTCCAAACCACCATGGCCATGGCACAGGGCAGGAGCTAAGGCAGGGGGACATTCCTGGTCTTGGAGTATCCCTAATCCAAGGAGCAAAGCCCAGCCCCAGAACACGCTCTCAGCCTCTGCTCCTCTTGGGCTGCCTCTGGTTTTAGGGAGATCAGCCTGGATTTGGTTGATCCCTGCTGGGGAGGAACCCTAAAATCACTGTAAATCCAAGGCTCTGCCATCTGCATCCTCATTTCCAAACTCAGGAGCTCTTCCAAGGTGTGTCCAAACCACCATGGCATAGAGCAGGAGCTGAGGCAGGGGGACATTCCTGGTCTTGGAGTATCCCAGGCCTTTCCTGCTAAGCCAGGAACAAACTCCAACCCCAGCACACAACCTCAGCCTCTGCTCCTGCTGGGCTGCCTCTGGTTTTAGGGAGATCAGCCTGGGTTTGGTTGATCCCTGCTGAGGATGAACCCTAAAATCCCCCTAAATCCAAGGCTCTGCCATCTGCATCCTCATTTCCAAACTCAGGAGCTCTTCCAACGTGTGTCCAAACCACCATGGCATAGAGCAGGAGCTGAGGCAGGGGGACATTCCTGGTCTTGGAGTATCCCAGGCCTTTCCTGCTAAGCCAGGAACAAACTCCAACCCCAGCACACAACCTCAGCCTCTGCTCCTGCTGGGCTGCCTCTGGTTTTAGGGAGATCAGCCTGGGTTTGGTTGATCCCTGCTGGAGATAAACCCTCCAATCCATGTCTCTACAGCTGGATCCAGATCCCCAGACCTGCCTCCTTTATGGACCTCACTCTCCCAGAAACCTGTGGGAAGCTCAAGGCCCTGATGGGATGAAAACACCTCGATACTTTGGAAAATACAGTTCAAGCTCTGGTGGGTAATTTAATCCCAGACTCTTTTAATTATATCATAGAATCGTGGAATCCCAGAATGGTTTGAGCTGGAAGGGACCTTAAAGATATTTTTCCAACCCCTGCCATGGGCAGGGACACCTTCCACTATCCCAGGTCCCATCCAATCTGTCCTTGTGCAAGGCTGGGGGGGTGTATCCAAATCCATATCCCAGGGAACACACAGGATGTGCAGGAACAACCCCCACGTGTCACATGCATCTATAGTTTGCACTGGAGGTTTCCTGTGTCTTGGAAAACTGCTGGAAAAGGTGGTCTGTGCATCGTCCCAGTCTAAATGTCAGCTCTGCACTGGCAGGGACAGGGACAAAACAGCCCTTTCCAACTCGGATTTTCTGAGATTCAGAGGAATTTCGCTCCTTGTTTAGTGGAGGGACCAGCAGGGAGGCCTTGTGTCCATCTGGGAATCTGAATTCCTGGAGGTTCCTGTAGGTTGTTCCTCCAAGAACAACCCTCCCACTGCCACTACCGGTGATGGAGGTCAAGGAGCAGCTTTGTGACCTGGCAGCAGGAGGATGAGCTGAGGTGCAAACACAGCAATATCATCCCAAATGGAAAAAGTCCCACTGGAATGGAGACATTTCTCTGTTAAACTCAGTGTCTCCCACTCGTTTTTCCTTGCATTTTTTTCTCCTGGAAGCTTTAACCTGGGAGCAGAAGGAATCTCTCCTATAGCTGTTCACTTTTCCTAATTTTTTCCTGAAAATAAAACTCCTCTGGCTTGGGTATTTAAACCCAGGGACTGGATATTTAAATCCAGGGACTGGATTTCAGCTAAAGAGAGGAAAAATGCTGCTGACAATCCTTGGAACTCAGTGTCTCCCACTTGTTTTTCCTTGCATTTTTTTTCTCCTGGAAGTTTTAACCTGGGAGCAGAAGGAATCCCTTCTATAGCTGTTCCCTTTTCCTCTTTTTTTTCCTAAAAATAGAACTCCTGTGGCTTGGATATTTGGGACTGGATGTAAATAAACAGAGGAAAATTGCTGCTGACAACTCTTGTAAATCTGTGTTAAACTCAGTGTCTCCCACTTGTTTTTTCATGGCATTTTTTCTCCTGGAAGTTTTAACCTGGGAGCAGAAGGAATCCCTTCTATAGCTGTTCGCTTTCCTATGGCTTGGATATTTAAATCCAGGGACTGGATTTCAATCAAAAAGAGGGGAAAAATGCTGCTGACAACCCTTGGAATTCCTACTCCAGTTTCCAAAGCCAGGGCTGAGGAAAAGGATGGACAGAGGTGGATATTGGCTGGCCCAGGGCTCAGATGTGCAGGAATAAGAGCTGTTGGGCCAGCTCTGGGATTCCCTCATTTTTCCTTTGGACACGATTTCAACACACTTGGAAAGGAAGTGTCCCAGTTTTCCACAGATCCTTTTTCTGCTGTTCGAGGGAAATAATCGAGGCTGAAACAACTTCCCCCTATTTTCTCTGGTTTAAAGCTGAAACTCTGCCAAGTTGCTGCTTGGGAATTGTTCAAACAGTTGCCCTTCCTGAAGGCCAGGATTCCCAGGAGGACCCTGTTTCCATTCCAGGTGGAATTCCATTTCCTGCACCTCGGGAAACACAGTCTGGGCACAGCCCAGCTCCAGCCTCAAGTCAGTCAAAGGGATGTTCCCAAATTTATCTCCCCACTGGAAATGTTTAGGTCTGTAAGGGCTATTTTTAACCCTATAATAATAACACCCTCCTATTTCATATAATAATCCCCCTATTTTTAACCCTCAAAATAAAAGCCAAGTTGAAGGCAGACATTTCCCCCCAAAAGACAAATGGTTCTAAGCCGCTCCAGAGGATCCAAAGACATGTTTCTGCAGAGTAAGAAGTGGGATGAAATATTTTCAGGGATTTTTTTTAAGCTCAAGGGACTCATAGGCCTCAGAGGGACAAAGCAGCAGAGAATTCCAGGTGATGGGCTCAGCTCAAGCAAAGACACCCAAGACCTGGATCTACAGTGGATCCGGTTCCAGATCCCCAAACCTGCCTCCTTTACGGATCTCACCCTCCCAGAAACCTGTGGGAAGCTCAAGGCCCTGATGGGATGAAAACACCTCTGTATTTTGGAGGATCTTGTTCAAGCTCTGATGGGTAATTTCATCCCACAATCTGTTAACACCATAGAATTGTGGAATCCCAGAGTGGTTTGGGCTGGAAGGGAGCATAAAATCATCTCATTCCAACCCTCTGCCATGGGCAGGGACACCTTCCACTAGCCCAGGGTGCTCCAGCCTGGCCTTGGACACTTCCAGGGATCCAGGGGCAGCCACAGCTTCTCTAGGCAATTACCCCATCCCTGGAAGTGTCCAAGGCCAGGTTGGAGCAACCTGGGCTAGTGGAAGGTGTCCCTGCCCACGGCAGGGGGGGGAATTGGATGGGCTTTAAGGTCCCTTCCAACCCAAACCATTCTGTGATTCCATGATTCTCTGATTCCATCACTTGCTTTTCCAGGAACCTCTTTCACAAGCTTTGGATTTACTGGATAATTTCCTGCCTGGGGGTATATATGGATTAAACCAATAGAAGTTCATCCAGAAGAAAGGAAGAGAAAGTCCCTGTCCCTGTCAACATTTGTGAAGAAGCAGGAGGTCAAACAAACCTCCCCACCCAAAACTTTGTGCCCTCTATATTTCCTATTCAGATTTTTGGGCTGCTCACCCAGTTGTAACTTGGCCTCAGAGACCCCTCATTGCCCTGAGGAACAGCTGAGGAATGGTCGGCTCCTCGTGGGAAGCATTTCCTTGGAAGCTGAGCTCAGCCCCAGGCTTCTGATGGCATCTGGGGTTCTATCTGTGGGACCCCCTAAAACAAGGCTGGACAAAATCTTTGGCCCTGGAGTCATAGAATCGTAAAGTTACAGATTCATGGAATTAGAGAATCATAGAATTAGAGAGTGGTTTGGGTTGGAGGAACCTGTATAGGCCATCTAGTCCAACCCTGCCACAAGCAGGGGAACCTTTCGCTATCCCAGGTTGCTCCAAGCCCCGTCCAACCTGGCCTTGGACAATTCCAAGGATGAGGCAGCCCTGGAGGTGCAAAAAGGGCCACAACAGGCAGGGAAGCTGCCAAAGAAGTCTTAGGACAACCTAAGACTGTTTTCTGTCCGTGCTTTGTCCACTGAGGAGAACTTAACCCTTGGGAGGTTCTACCTCAAGACCAGCCTCTTCTTTCCTCAAGTCCCTTCATCACCAGCTGCTGCCCCCGGAGTGGTTCTCCCACATCCTCGGCGTGTTCAAGGTGACACCGCAGCAAGAAAATCCACCCTGGGGGAGTTCCTGCAAGTCTCCATGTTAATGGAATCATAGAATGGTTTGGGTTGGAAGGGATCTTAAAAGATCTTGTTGATGCCCTGCCATGGGCAGGAACACCTTCCCAGGTTGCTCCAAGCCCCATCCAACCTGGCCTTGGAGACTCCCAGGGGTCCAGGGGCAGCCACAGCTTCTCTGGGCAGCCTGTTCCAACATTTTCCTGGCTCTGCTGACTCTTTCACCCGGACAAAAGTGGTTTTTTGCCTCATTCCACGTGCATATGTGCCCAAGTTTATCCCCAGAAGTGCTGCGGATTTGGGAATGTGGCCACGCGTTCGTGTGTGTCCTCCCCGCCGTCCCCACGGGGAACCCGTTTTATCCCGCGAACACTTCCACATTAATGCCTAAATTAAAGTCTGCCTGCACCAACAGCCGAAAGGGAGCACAAAAGAGAAGAGGGAAGATTGATTTTGTGCATATTTTAAGTGCTCTGTGACTGCCAATGTTTATTTGGAAAAAATCAGAGCGAGCGAGAAGCGCCGGTGCTCCGAATGAAAATAATACAGGGAAATACATCTCTTTTATCATCAAATTATAGATTAAAATAGGAATCAGGGGGGGAATATAGAAACATATATCTCTTCGTGGAGGCTTTCTATAACAATCACCATAAAATAACGTAGCAGTTACCTGACAGCTTAAATAAAGATGGGAGCTGAGGCTCCTATCTGCACATTTATCTCCTCTGATCCAGACAGGGTAAAGAGGCATAAAAAGCTGGATAATCACATCTTTCCTGCTCACCAGCTCCCAAACCAGAGGCAGATTTTATACTCAGTTACTTCACAGAATGTCAACGTTGTTAGAAAACAAAAGCACCATGAAGGAACACTTTTTCTCCTCCTCCTTCACTCTTTTTTCCCTCTCCTGCTTCACTTTTTTCCCTCTTCCTTTGCTTTTCCTTCTCCTACTCCACTTTTCTTCCCTCCTCCTTCACTCTTTCCCTCCTCCTTCTCTTTCATTCTTTTTCCCCTATTCCTTTACTCTTTTCCTCCTCTTCCTTTACTCTTTTTCCCCACTTCCTCCACTTTTTTCCCTCCTCCCTCACTTTTTTCCCTCCTCCTTCACTCTTTTCCCCCACTTCCTTCACTCTTTTTCCCTCCTCCTTCTTTCTTTTTTTTCCTCCTTCTTCTCTTTTTTCCCTCCTCCTTCACTTTTTTCCCCTCCTCCATCACTTTCTTCTCTTTTTTCCATCCTCCTTCACTCTTTTTTCCCCTCCTCCTTCATTTTTCCCCCTCTCCTTCATTCTTTTTTTCCCTTCCACTTCCCTCTTTTCTCCCCACTCCTTCACTCTTTTTCCCCCCTCCTCCTTCACTTTTTCCCCTCTTCCTCCACTTTTTTCCTCTCCTCTTCCACTCTTTTTTCCCCTCCTGCTCCACTTTTTTCCCCTCCTTCTTCACTCTTTTTTCCCTCCTCCTTCCCTCTTTTTTCACCTTCTGATGTTTTATGATTTCAGTGTCACACACCATGGGGCAGATCCCAAGCTCTGCCCCTCTGGATCAGGGCATGAATTTGTGGAGGCAGCAGGACACAGAGTGAGTGGGATGAGCACACAAATCACCTGCAGAGAGGCAGAGGAAGTACCAATTCCCTCAATCCCTGCCCTTCCCTGCCACAGGAGCAGTTGGAGTCGACACCTATCGACACTTCCAGGGATCCAGGGGCAGCCACAGCTTCTCTGCCCAACCTGTACCAAGGCCTCACCACCTCACAGCCAGGAATTCCTTCCCAATATCCCATCTATCCCTGCCCTCTGGCAGTGGGAAGCCATTCCCTGTGTGCTGTCCCTCCATCCCTTGTCCCCAGTCCCTCTCCAGCTCTCCTGGAGCCCCTTTAGGCCCTGCAAGGGGCTCTCAGCTCTCCCTGGAGCCTTCTCTTCTCCAGCTGAACCCCCCCAGCTCTCCCAGCCTGGCTCCAGAGCAGAGGGGCTCCAGCCCTGGAGCATCTCCGGGGCCTCCTCTTCACTCTCTCCCTGAACACACAAACCCATATCCATCCCTCTGGAAAATCTAACTCTCCTCAGAAGGTGCAGATGGCACAGGACCAACATCTGGGCATCTCCTGAGAGATGACACATCCCACCAGTGCCCACAGCTCCCCTGCTTTGGATGGTCAATAGCCACGGGACTGTAATTCCCCTCTGACATTGCTCTTCCACCTCCAAGGAACAGCCCTGAACCCACAGAAGGTTCTCACTTTGCCTTTTTTCCCTGGACTTGCAGGCTCCAGGGATTACCTTGTGATCCCAAGAAGATGTTTTCTTGGCTTCCTGCAGACCTGCATCAATTTACTGCCCACCTGGGAAAAAATCGGGACCTGGATTTCTCCATCTCCTTCCACACACCTTCTCTGCTGTGAACTCCACTGACTTTTCCCCCAGTGATCAACACCAGGAGTTCCCTTTTCCAAAGCAAATTTCCCTTCAACCTGTGGGATCTGAATATCTTCTGAGCCCTCATATGGCACAAGGCCAAGTTGGATGGGGCTTGGAGCACCCTGGTCTGGTGGAAGGTGTCCCTGCCCATGGCAGGGGGATTGGAATGAGGTGATCTTTCATGTCCCTTCCAACCCATGATTCTCTCTAATCTGCGGAGGGGGCTCCAAAATTATTGGGGGTGGACAGACTGATAGACACACACAAGATTCATTGTCCCAGGAAACCAGAGGCAGAAGAACAGCATGGTTAACTTATTTACCTTCAGTTGAATCAACTTATTAATTCCTACCAGCCTGAAGGGTTTTCTCCAGGGACACCTGTATTTGGCCACTGGATTTGTCATGAGAAGACAGAGTTCTTGGCACTTGCTTGAGGAGAGGAATCTTGGCAGCAGCAACCCACGTTTTTTTTGGAAAACATTCACTTTCGAGTCCCGGCACAATGGAAGGTGACAATGAGAGTGATTGTCCACGTGTGGCCCGGAGCCAACCCCTCAGGGAGGTCACACGAAAGCTCCTGCTTTCCTTACCTCCATCTCCAGGAAGTTCAGGGCCGGGGCTGAGGGCAGGAGTTCTCATCCCTGGGAGCAGGGAGGTGGAGAGGCTGAAATGGGGTCTAAGGCACCACAAACAAGGAGCCACCTCCCCACGTATTAACAACAGGCAGAGCCCAGGGCCTGCCCAAAATCATCACCCACCACTGAGCCACCTCCCAGCTCTACCATCCAGTGGCCTTTCAGACCCTTGGCTGACCAAGTCCATCTTTCCATGGCACCTTCAGCATGACTGTGGGATATATGGCATGCGGGGAAAAGGGGGAGTGGGCCAACATTGGCCAAGCCTGGATTCCAAGTGCACCAGGCAGCAGAGTGACCCCGTGCCTACTGACACTGTCCCTGTCCCAAAGGCCACCCAGGCCCCTGGTTTAGCTCAGGGACACCCCCAGGACCTGCAGATCCTGAAGTATTTATCCCTCAAGCCTCCTGAAAAAAACCCACTCGGCCTCAGGCCCAGCTCAAACTGAGCCCCTGCCATTTCTCCTTCCGAGAAAGAAAAAAAAGCCTAAACATTTCACTCCCAGCACTCCAAACTTTTCCCTCTCCCTGCCTCCTGCTGTTGCTGTGCCCCCTCCCCTCCCTGTCTTACAGAAGTGTGACTAATCCTCTTCCTTCCCTTGCACTGTTACCTTGAAGGTATTTATAGAGTGGGATCGTGTTCTCTCCTGTGCCTTTCTTCCCTTTTCAGCTCTGGATAAGCAAAGAATCCTCAGGCACCTCTCACGTGGCTCATCCTTCCCGAGGTCGTGCTCGATCCAAGAAAGGCTTTGCCACTTGGAGAGGACACTTCAGGCTCTCCAAGGAGCTCCTGATGGACTTGTTTTGCCAACACACATCCCTGACCCACGCACCTGCTTTAGGAAAAAAAGGGGATTTATCTGTTCCTGAGAAATTAGCCAGAGCCATCATTTATTTCATGTTATCGCACGTCACTGTTGGTGTTTTCTGCCTCCTGAGCTGGGAGCAGCAGGAAGGAAAGCAAATGTGAGGGGTTGAAAGGGATTAAAAGGAAATCTGAGGAATGGGCAGTGCCTACAGGGAAAGGGTGGCCTCGATGCTGGGCCTAAATTAGTGAATTAATGAAATTCAAAATGCTGGTCCAAACGCCCCAGAACTGCCTCATTCATGTCATTAAACTCCTTTATCCATGTTATTGAACTCTCTCCCCCTTCAAAGAAGAGCAACCCCTTGAAAACCCACTGGTAACAGGTCTTGGCTTGTGGTATGCCCTGAGCAAAGCCCAGGAATTGCCTGGTTAGCCTTGGCCAAAACCCCCTCAGGGATTTTAACAGGTGTGCCAAGCAAATTCCCATTGCTCCAAAGGCTCCTGGGCACTGTGTGACCTCTGAGACCCCCAGTAGAGTCACCAAGTCCACGTAGTTCCAACCATCAGGTCTGTGAAACAGCCGGAAATCTCTCCTCGGAGATTTCTTCCTTCCCCTTTAAGCCACGGGAAAACGTGTTCCCCAGGAAAATTCGGGGGTCGCAAGTAGAAAAACAAGGCAGTAAATGACGTTTTAGTCTTATTTTCTTATCTTTCATGGTTTTTGTTTTTTTTTTTTCAGTTGGATAAACTGGAATGATGGTTCCCTGACTGCTCCCTCCACCTCCAGCTGCTTTCTCGGAGGACAAGAAACCTCGGTGGCTTAGGTTGGGCTCGTCTCATTGAACTTGGAGTAAAATCGAGGAAAAATCTGAAATTATCACCTTGGTTTGCTCTGTGGTCCTTGGAAATAACACCCGTGTGCAGAGAGGGTAAGTGTTGCCTTTGGATTTGTCTCCAGGATTTATTTAAAGGAAAAGCTCAGGAGAGCAGGTGAAAACCAGGTGTGGCGAACTCTTCCATCTCCTGCCGGGACCATCCCTGTGCAGGGTGTGGGCAGAGGAAAAGTGGGAAACAAATTCCATTCCCCATCCTGTCCAGGGCCCCTCTGGGAAGCCTATTTTCTGGTGGTTTTTTAATTTGTTTTTAACAAAAGCAGGTGAAACAAAAGAGAAACATCTGGGCCTTTATTTCAGCCCTCGTTTTTCTTCCCCTGGAATTATCTTTAATAAGCATTTTATTTTCCCCTCTCCATCTTTTTATTTCAGTTTTTACTGTCCCTGATTTGTCACTGTCGTTCCAAAGCCAAAATGAATCAAAAGCCCAGTAATTTTTTCTGGGAGATGAGCTCCTGTCTCTGGGGCACATCCCTGAATTCAGCCCCTTTTGGCAGAACACATCCCTAATCCCAGGACAAGGCAGGACCAGTGATCCCTGTGTCAGGAATACGGAAAGATTTTCAGAGCAGATTGATCCCTTGAACTCAGTTTCTGACTAAACACCCAAAACAAGAGCTCGGTGGGTTGTAGGCACAGCAAAAAGTCACATTGCTCCTGAAATTTGGATCCCTGCTTCCCACAGACATCAACAAACCTTGGTTCTGCCTCACAGGAATTTCTCTTCCCTTAAAAATATCCCTGTTTTACACCGTGGCACACCAGAGACAGATGATGTAATTCCTCATCCCATGGGACAACATGCAACCCATGGTTTAAACACTTCTGTCAAGGATTCACTGGATTTGTTTTTGTTTTTGTTTGGAGTTTTTGTTTGTTTGTGGGGGGTTTTTTTGTCAATGTGTGTGTCAGTTTGGTTTTTTTTGCTGCAGCTCTTTCGTTATAATTAAAATTATTGGTCCTGTGATACCATCTAAAGACCTCAATTAGAGATCTGCACCCCCCGGAGTCAGGTACTTAATTACTCCCAGGCTTTCCAGCTTTCCAGAACGCATTAAGGATTGGCCTGGCTGGCTCTGGAGGGAGGAGGGATGAAGCAATAGCAGGAGAGGGAGATAAATTCCCATCATTATTCCCAGGAGGGTGGTAACTCTGGAGCTGCTTTTCCCGGGATGTGTGTCCACACTCCACACTGATGGATGAGTGCCCGAGCTGTCACTTCTCCTGCAGCCTCACATCCCCGTTTGCAGGCAGGACAATCCAAGCTTTAGGGTTTCCCTGGATCCAGGACATCCCTCAGGCCTTTAAGTCCTGCACTTTTCCTCCTCCCAGCTCCTGGATTCCCTGTTAAGCTTCATCTGCCTCTTCTATCCAACACCTCAGGAACCTTTTCTCCTCTGCTTCAGGGAGAAGATTCAGACCAGAATCAGCTCAGCACCTTCTCCAGTGTCTCCCTTCCCAAATTTCTGGCCCTGATGGAAAAGTCTTGTGGTGCAAGTTTAACCAAGTTCCCAAAGCAGCAGGAGAGCTTCCAAGACTGTATCCTAGAGGAGATTCCTCATCTGCATCTCAGGACATTTCCTTTGGTTTTTCCCTCCATTTAACATCCTAAATGATCACAAACAGGGGATAAAATTTCTAAGGGAATAGGGAAAATCAGGAAATTCTCTGGGAATGCAGCACCCAACCACCTTTCAGGAGTTTCTCCGGGCAGCACTCGTGGTTTTAAGGTTTGCTAAAGCCTTCAAAGCCTGAGGAGTCCCCAGGTGATCCCATCAGCTTCCCAAAGGGAAACCTGCTCTTCTCCCTTCCTTGAAGTAGCCAGATGTTGCCCAGGTCAAAGCTTTTCTGCACAGAATCATGGAATCATGGAATGGTTTGGGTTGGAAAGGACCTTAAAGCTCATCTCATTCCACCCCCTGCCATGGGCAGGGACAGCTTCCACTAGCCCAGGTTGCTCCAAGCCCCATCCAACCTGGCCTTGGACACTTCCATGGAATTATTTAGGTTGGAAAACACCTCCGAGATCATTGAATCCAACCATTTCACATTTTTCCTGCAGCAACTCCCTGCCAAAGGGCGAGCCCACGGTCCTGCCCAAACCTGGGGGGTTCGGGGTGCTGAGGGGTTCAGTACCACAACCACACCTCATCCACTGCAAAGACATTGTATTCCCAACTCACAGCTCCAGTTTTCCCTTATCCCACCTCCTCGCAAGGCAGAGAACACGTTCCCTCGGAGGTTTTTATGGACTGTGAGCACCCTGAGCACTTTTCCCACAGCGGAAGGGATGACTCCAGAAGATGATGTGGCTGTGACAGGCGGCCCAAGGTGAGCACTTCGCCTCTCCAAAAGCCTCTCAGCACCTCTCAAGGGTTCTGTTCCCTCACCAAAAAGCAGAAACAAACGTCTTGGGAGGGGAGGGGAATAAAAACGTACCATGAAATTGCTGTAACTCGTGTCAAATCAACCAAACCCCTGCAAGGAGGAGGGAATTTCGCACTCAGGCTGACTCACAGACGGGCCACGAATGCTTTTGATTCATTCCAAAGCCCTTCTAATCATTCAACAAGCAGGTTTGTTCTGCTCCCCATTAGGAGGTGGCAAACACGTTATCTTCACCCACAGCCTTAGTCAGAGAAGGTTGTGTGCGTGGATTTGTGTCACCTTGTGACAGGTTTCGAAGGGAAGCACCAGGCAGCAATGAAGGGGAAAATGCACAGGGCAGATGCAGGACGTAAAATCACTAAATTATAGAATCAGAAAATCAGAAAATCACAGAATAACGGATTGGTTTGGGTAGGAAGAGACCTTCAAGAGCACCCAGTTCCACTCCCTGCCGTGACCAGGGACACCTTCCACTAGAACGAGCAAGGGACAGGAAGAAATTAAAGTTATAATCATGGTGGAGGTGACACTTATGGGGGGTCCAGATTGGGCAGCAGAGAAAAAAGAAAGTAGAGCAAAGCACTCATCAAAGGCTGGAACAGTAACAGGGGATGAATTGAGAAATTCAAACCCCTTTCTCCTTGATTCGTGACAAGTTCTCACGGAAAGGAACACGTGAGCTCTGCACAAGTCGTGGCACACACACCACGTTTGCTCCAAAAAATTCCCGGCCATCATCCAAGTGAAGGCTCCCTTCCCATGAGGCTGGAGCTGCCCTGTGTTTCCCTGGCTCTGATTGATCCAGGAGGATGGGATTTCCCAGGTGGCCTCTGCAGAGGCACCAGCCACACTCATTTCATGCAAAGCTTGAAGCGAAGCCTGATCATTTTGAAGGAACTGAGTTCAATTCACCACCCCTTAAGGCCTCCCTGGAGCTCTCCTGAGACCTGTCCTGAACTTTTGCTGGGTCCAGTTCAGCTCTGAGGCTCCAGGCCTCCCAAAGTTGTTCCTGTTGCTGCCTGTCTGAAGAGCTGAGCACTTCCAGCCCTTGTGGGGTTTGCAGACATTACTGGCTCAAGTCCCTGGGGGCAGAAAAGGCCTGAAACCCGTGAAGCTCATTGTCTCCTGCAGCACAAACCACCTGCAGTTAAAGCCCTGCAGCTCAGACAGGAGCGTTCAAGCTGAGTTTTAACTCCAATTATGCACTTGGCCTTTGGTTTTCCACTGTACACGTAATACAAAGAGAGGAGGAAAGCAAAACCCACCTGTTTCTCAGCTCTTAACTCACAGCCCTTCAGCATCTGGAGCCATTTAAAAACTCCCATCCCAAAGCCATCCTGAACTGCCATCCCCTTGAGGGGGGAGAGGATAGATGGCTGAGCCTGGGGGCTGTATGAAATGTGAGCAACCTGATCCCACTTTGGGAAGAAGCCCCAGAAAACCCGTCCCATCCCTCTCTCCTCACAAACCAGCTGCCTGCACTCGTGTGTCAAAGAGCCCCTTCCAACCCGTGTGTCAGTGTGGGGAGCGCTGCTGATGACTCTGCCAGGGCTCTCAGGCAGGAATCACAGGCAGGATTTTCCGGTTGGATCCTATAAATCAAAGCCACAGCACGACTGGTTTGGCTGCACCGTTCATGCAAACTGCTTCCCAGATGGATTTGGAGAGGAAGAGGAAAACAGCATCGTAGAATCATTTAAATTGGAAAAGGTCATGGAGTCCAACTGTTCCCCAGCGCTGCCAAGGTCACCACTGACCCATGTCCCCAGGGGCCACATCCACAGGGATTTTAAACCCCTCCAGGGCTGGACAACCCTTTCCAGGAAGGAATTTTCCCCAATATCCAACCTGGCCCTCCCCTGGCACAGCTGGAGGCCGTTCCCTCTCCTCCTGTCCCTTGTTCCCTGGGAGCAGAGCCCGACCCCCCCCCAGCTCCCCCCTCCTATCAGGGACTTACAGAGCCAGAAGGTCCCCCCTGAGCCTCCTTTTCTCCTGTGGAGGAAAGAGATGGATTCACACGGAGGGAGGAGAAAAGAGATGAGACTTGAGGGTGGCAGTTTTGGGCTGGGGATTATGTATCTAATCCAAGAGGAACCAGGGAAACATTATTTTTCTCCATGAGGACCACGAGGTTTATTCAGTCTCTCTCCCTCTCTGAGGGTCATTCATTCCTTCAAGCCACAGGCAGCTCAATCCCAGTTCTCCCAACAGCTCCAGTCTGGTGGACCAGAGAGAGTGCAGGAGAGGACCAGGACACACCAGAGGTCTGGCCATGCACCTTCATGGATGCCATTCCCAAGGGAAAGGAAGGATGTGTCACTGCTGAGTGACTGAAAGACTCCCAGGGCAGATCTGCAGCTGGAGTAGGACTTCTCACCACAGAACCACGGGGCAGTTTGGGTTGGAAGGGACCTTTTTAGGGTCATTTAGTCAAAAATCCCCTGTGATGGGCACTGACATCTTCAACTAGACGAGTTTGCGCAGAGCCACATCCAGCCTGGCCTCGAATATTTCCAGGGATGGGGCATCCACCACCTCCTGGGCAACCTGTGCCAGGGTTTTCCCACCCTCATTGGAAAAGTCTTGTTTACCAAGACTTCCTTTACTTGCATCAGCTCTGGCAAGATGCAGGAAGATGCCTGGAAATATCCATGAGGATAACAACCTTTCCTAACACCCACCCAGCTCTCTGCAGCTCAGAGGCAGCTGTGGCTTCACTTGGGATCAGCCCCAAATCCTGGAGGGCTCCCAGGGGATTTAAGTGGGATGTGACCTTAGAAAGCACCTGTTTTTCCTGAACACTCCTTTTACTTCCCTGCGGCAGTCCCAGGTTCTCCTCTAGCTGGGATAAACGGAGGCTTCACTGCTGGAAACTCTTCCTGCTCTCCATAAAATAATCCTTGCCCTCCACCCCTTTGAGCAGCACAATTCCCTCCTGGACACTCCCCCTGCCTAGTCACACCCATCTTAGTTTTCCGCCTTTCCCACCTCCAGGACCAAATGTCCATCCACAGCTCCACTTCCCATCCCCCTCTTCAAACTCATCCTCTCAGCCAAGACGTTCCACCAGGAATCCAGTCCCACCAGAGCCACATTTGAACCTTTGAAGCCGTGACGGACCAAGAGCTGAAGGCACCACCTGAGGTGGTGGAATTGTCCTCCCAGCCCTATTCCCCCCCTCAATATCCCAGCTCCCAGCATCCAGGATTGAAGTTCACTGCCAGGAGGTGTTGCCAGAGGGGATTTTGACAGATGCTTTCGAAACAAGGGAGCAGCAGATTGACGGGAACAAGCTTTTCATGGTTTTCTTCCTTTTGATTTTTTCCGGTGAAATGTGTTTTTCCGGAAAAAAAAAACACCCTCTTTTAGCAGGAGAGTTACCTTTCAATTTGTCCTCTTTCACTTCTGGGCTGAGAAGAAAGAGGTCATTTATATATATGTTTTAAGGAAGCAGAAGGAATATAAAGTCCACTAGAGGGAAAAAGAAATCATGGATACCTCGGTGGCAGGGGACTTCTATCAAAAAGGTGACAAACCCGGGCGACATTACAAGTCATGTTTAAAAATGACCGAGAGGAAAGTTATAAAAATGAACAAGTCTTGTGTGGAAAATGATGGGAGGGAGTTTCAGGCCCGGTACAAGTCATCTGTGAAAACTGCCAGGAGAGCAGGGGAAGACATTTCTGTCTCCGAAAGCAAAATTAAAAAGATGCTGTTCGCAGTAATTCATACTAATTATTAGCCTTAAGTAGTACTAATTTTTAGCCAGCTGTAATTACTATTTAAGGCTCCAGAGCTCTGGGGGGAAAAAAAAAAAAAAGGCTTTCTGGATGTGGGAAGATCCTTGCAGAGGAATTTGCAGAGTGTTTGAGGGCAGCCTGTTGAGGGAGAAGTTTTATTTCTCCTCTGCACCGACACGGGGAGACATAAATATCACATTCCTATTGATGCAAATAACGGATTGCTCCTGTCAGAACTGCCAAAGCCACTAATTTAAAGAGCATTTCCCTCTCATTTCCCTCTCTCACACACACAGATGCATTTTTCAAGAGGTTTTTGGTTTTATTTTTTTTAGGTTTTGCTCTTACCCCCACCCCCTGGGGATCTGAGTTCCCAAACCAGGTGAAAATCCACCCAGCTGAGCTCTGGTGTTTGGTTTCACCCGTGAGGAGCCTGTGGGAAACTCATGCCAGGAATTATGGAAATGGCTGAGGGAAGGAAAACTTGCCAGGGAGGGAAAAGGCAGCGGCTGTGGGCAGAGGAAAAGCCAGATGGCATTTAGGGATCCTGCCCTTCATCCCAACAGTCCAGAACTGCCTCTTGATCCCATGGGAGCCTCCCAGCAAACTCCAGCTTCCAGCTCTGCCCAGACTTTCCTTCTCCTCCTTTAATTTTTATTTTGTTGGTGCAGGGAGTGATGCGTCCTCTGAGATCTGAGTGCCTTGGGGGTGCTTACAGGTGTAAAATTAATTCTATTAATTATATTCTTCATATTTACCTCTCTCAGTTCTTTCTAGAGCGTTGATTTTCCATAAAACCTTCCTGAATCCTCCACCACCCTCCTGAGAGAGAGATTTTTAGCCAATGCCACCAACTCAAGCAAATATCAGGGGACACTTTGACAATCCACAGGGACCTCCCAGCAACCTTCAGCTTCCAACTCTGCCCAGATTTTCCTTCTCCTATAATTGTTATTTTGTTAGTGCAGGGGCTGCTGTGTCCTCTGAGATCTGAGTGCTTTGGGGGTGCTAACAGCTGTCAAATTAATTCTATTAATTATATTCTTCATATTTACCTCTAACAGTTCCTTCTAGAGCATGGATTTTCCATAAAGCCTTCCTGAATTCCGCAGCATTCCTGAGAGAGGGATTTTTAGCCAATGCCACCAACTCAAGCAAATATCAGGGGACACCACGGCAGCAAACTGAACTTCCCCAAAGCCAAGTCCCTGTCCCCAGCCATGTGTTCCCATTCCGTCCTTGCTGCTGGCACTGACATTCCTGTGGCTGCTGGAGAGACAGGTCAGGGAGCTGATCTGGCTGAAAAGAGCTGGAGGAAAATAAAAATAGTGCTCCAAATCTCTAAGTTTCCTGCTCTGGGTCACCCTGAGTGCCTGTGCCACCAGGGAGCTGGGGGATGAAGGGGCAGCAGGAGTTTTCCAGCCGGGCTGGATGGTGGGGACGCTGCAGTCCCACCTCAGAGAGCCCTGATCTCTCCAAGCCCTGCCTCCTGCACTCAGGATCATCCCAAAAATGCCAGGAACACACACACACACACATGAAGGAAGGAGCTCACACTGCAGCACACATGGTTGGGAATGGAGTGGATGGAGCCGGGAATTGCCAGGTTTGCAGCTGCCACCTCCAGCCTGGTACCCCAAATCCCTGCAGGAGATCTCCCCAGGGACATCTAAATGCCCATCCATGACAAAAACAGCCCAAAATTATCTGGAGAGCAGGCTGAGGGTATCCAACAACCCCCTGCTGTGCCTGCGGGGGTCAAATGCCAGCTTCGGGGATGAAAAAGTCCTTCGGGAGACCTCAGGATCAGGAGGCCAAAAGGTGAATAAAGGCTGATGGTTTGCTCTGGTTGGGCTGGAGGTGATGAGTGTATCCCAAACACCTGGCCCCTGTTCCCAGGTGCTTTGCTGACAATGGAAAACCGGCCCTTTGCTCCTTTCTCCAAGTCCACTGTCTCTGGAGGAATCAATCAGGCTCCCAGGCAGTGAATCAGGCGGTCAATCAGTGAGGCATCAATCCAACCGCTCGGAAAACGCATCCTGAGGGACCTGGACTCCCACCCAGAGGTCCTAAGAGCCTTCCAGGGAAAATCCCCAGCTCTGAGGGAGGCTGAGACCTCCCCCAGCCCAGGGCACAGCTCCTGAGGGACACAACCCTCCCAGCCTGGGGCACGTCCAGCTCCCGGTGCTCTCCAAACCTCGGGAGCAAAGCATTCCCTGGCTGGAGATGGTCCCTCCTGGGGGGTCGAATTCGCCTCCCTCCCCTCTGCCCAGCCTTTGGGACTTGGAAGAGTTGCTGCTGCTGACATCTAGTGACAAGGGAGAGCCGGCGAGAGGAATCACCTGGAGCCCTGACAAAGCCTTTCCCACCGAGGGAAGATCTTGCTCGGGGGGTCCTTCCCGGGAGATGGGCTCCCAGCAGGAATGCTGGGCGTGCAGGGCGAGCCGCGGTGTCCCAGCCGCTTCCATGGATCCCAAGACCTTTTCCTCCCCCAGCGGCCACCGGCGCATCCCGCTCCCTGCCTTCCCAAAAAACCTTTCCCGGTCTGTGTAAGCACAGGCTCAGCCTCGGGGTTGAGAAGCAAAGGGAGAGGGGGAAAAATCCCCCAAGGGGAAGTGTCGGGGAGGGGAAAAAATGCCCCAAGGGGAGGTGTGGGGGTGATGGGGGGCATCCAGGCAGTTCCCAACCACTGTAGCCTTTTTGCCCACGGCTCTTTCTTCCCGGGAATTCCGAGCAGGAGAAGCGCTCTCTCGGAGCTAAGGAGAAGGAGGATGCGAGCGGGATGCTCAAAGCTCGGGAGCTGCAGATTTCCCCGCGGTATCCCACGGGGGTCAGCGCCTCCCAGCCACGCCAGTGGAGCAGGGATGCCTTTGGAGCATCCACAGGGATGGGGGAGGCATCTGGGGTCCTCAGTGCGAAAACAAAGCCCTGAGGACGGCTCAGTTTTGGGGGTGCGAGGAAATCTGCAGCGGGAAGCTCCGAACGGACGCACAGACACAC